>WWPM01020849.1:0-21074 GCA_023279145.1 Glomeris maerens
CCAAAGTCAGGCAGACATCAGCATCCACGGCTTTCTAGAGATAAAGATGTAGTTTGTTAGGACTTACAAGATATTTTGTTAACAAACTTCATTATACATGGATTCAAAATTTGACAAACTACAAATCTTTCTACATCTTTTGTATGCGATGCATATAAAACAGTTTCCAAAATAATTCATAACGGAAAAATTTAAAAACAGCTATAAAAGGTTACACCATATGTGGGAACTTGTACACTTTTGCCGTAAATAAGTTATAGTAATTACATTCTCGCTTTCATGAATATCAATCTTGGTTTTACCTTGGAGATTTTAGCTTGGCATTCACGAATCGTCTTCATCAAATCGTCTCGCATCGCATCACTGGGAGCTTTACAAGAACGAAAGAGGAAAAAAATGCACTGAAAACAGGAAGAACATGGCTAATTCAGCACTGCGAGACAATTAAGCTTGGTACAATTTATACATATACACGAACGTTGTTGGCATTAATGTCAAACACCCAATTGCTTCGCAAGATTCAACATAAATATTTGCGCACATTGCACCTTTTCCATTTCGCTTTCCAACTGGATCCGGCACTATTTTGAAACCTCCACTGGGGGTAAAAAGACTTTCCTCCAATTCCTCTTCGGGTTTCCCCTGACAATTCCCAGCAAGACTCACTCCATGCTCAGCAAGTTCAGTCATTTCTATTTTTGAATGAAAAACAACATGTAGTTCGTTTTGTTTACATATACAATATGGATGCAACTAAATCTATATTATAATACAATGTTTTATAATTATACCTTCACAGAGTCTTTCTATTCTCAGCTGCCCTTTGAATATTGCGGTTACAGTTTCTGTTAAATCCTTTATAGGTGTTTCAGCGGAAGTTTCATACAAGAAACGGGTTTCGTCGTCGCGTTTCACCACAATCTTCATTTTTGTCTTCAAAAATCAGGCCAAATACATTAGAAAATCTCGCAAGATCAACTAATAAATCGTACAAACATACTGGTTTTATACCTACATTTGTAATTTCACAAGCACAGGTTTAAATTTGAAGACTGTGCAACCACTGCACGCGCCGAAACCGCTTTGTTGTCACTGAAATATTTCCAAGACGGCAGCGACGTCACGTGTTTCGCAAGTACGTTGCGCGCTATATATTGCACTCCTTTATACCGCAACCGTAGCTTCACCTTTTCGCGCAAAAAAGTTGCAAACGTTCCAGCAACCAGTGAAACTCTTCTGGCCGAACCGTCGTATTTTCCCAAATCCCTCTCCACTCCTCCCACCGTCTGTGACGTACATCCGTCAAGTTCCACTTTCAGGATATCACAAGGCATTTACTCATTTCTGAAATTATTGAAGACAGAGACGATCGATCAGGCGAATTTTGATCTTTCCATCGACTGCAATGGACAGTATCCTTTTTTTCTCCCGTTCAATACGGTTACACGTTTTCATTTTCACGTTTTGGGAATTTAAGTTTAAATCGCGTATAATTAAAGGTCCGTTTTTTGTTAAATTGGCATTTTCTTTAACACTAGCCTCTTTTAGAGTACTTGTTTAACCTGAAATTCGCGGCCAAGGAGTTGTCGAGAAACGCCAAGAAATGCGAGAAAGAAGAACGAGTGGAAAAGACGAAACTGAAGAAAGCGATTGCGAAAAACAACATGGAGTGTGCGAGAATCCACGCAGAAAACGCGATTAGACAGAAAAATCAAGCTCTGAATTACCTGCGCATGAGCTCGAGGGTAGATGCAGTTGCCAGCAGAGTCCAAACAGCAGTGACAACGAAAAAAGTGAGGCCCTTTGAACCCCTAAAAGTCTCCATCCATCACGTGATCTAAACACGTACGAAGGGGACATCCAACAATTTTGTTCTTGCTATAACCCTTTTTATTACCTTTGTTTTCCAGGTAACCCAATCAATGGCCGGTGTTGTGAAAGCTATGGATGCAGCGATGAAATCCATGAATTTGGAAAAGGTCCATTCAATTCTCCTTTGGGACGTACAGTATACAGATAAATCCATTAAATACGTACGTTTATTTAAAAACAACTTTAGATATCTTCGCTAATGGACAAGTTCGAGCATCAATTTGAAGATTTGGATGTACAGTCATCGTACATGGAGAACGCGATGAGCCAAACCACGACAACTTCTGTTCCCACAAACGATGTGGACAATCTCATGCAACAGGTTGCTGAAGAAGCCGGGTACGGATGCACTTTACCTACCTTGGACTATTTTTGGTACAAATAAGTAATCACCCCTCCTGTTGCAGAATTGAACTGAACATGCAGCTGCCGTCCGGCGAGACCGCGTCTGTTATCGGCTCGTCTACTCAAGCATCCCAGGAACAGGTTAATACTTACTACATCAATGTTTCAGAAACAGTTACAGTCACGATCAAGTGTCTTCATTACTTTTGTTAATTCCGCAGGATGAACTTTCCCAAAGGCTGGCACGTTTAAGACAGATGTGAACTTGGTCTCTATCATCCCACTTTCAAGTTTTTGAACGAAATTGTGCACCTGAACGACAACTGTCCTTAGCATTTCCTTTTTTTAATTTGTTAATTGTAAATAGATGTACACAATAAGTTTATGTACGTATAATAAACCATTTGTCACGTGGAATTATGTCCTTCCCACAAAAAAAAAAGACAGGTTATTGCAATTTTAAAATGCGACATAATCTTTGGAATGATCTGCTGCCGTTCACCGTACAATTCACGTTCGCATTACCCCAAATCGGTTGAAGACTCGCCGAGAAGTACCAAGTAACGCTAGACTGTCTCCACGCACATTGCGACTCCCATTCCTCCGCCAACGCAGAGTGCGGCAACTCCTCTCTTTCCTCCAGTTCTTTGCAGGGAATGTAAGAGAGTTGTCAAGATCCTCGTGCCCGAAGCCCCGAGAGGATGTCCCAACGCAATAGCTCCACCTTGAATATTAACCTGTTACGTAATATAAAATACAACCCACAATTATAATCTATAATATCGAAATACAAATTGCTACATTTGCGTTAATTAGTACCTTCTGCATGTCCAGGCCGAGGTCACGGATTACGGCTATGCTCTGAACAGCAAAAGCTTCGTTCAATTCAAACAAATCCACACTTTCCTTAGTCCACGAAGACTTTTCCAACTGAAATAACAAAAGTTTGCCAATTATCGAGCGTCCGGGATTATGAGCAAATCGGTCTGCGAACAAAAATTGCGAGCCGAATGGCATTTTTCATGTGAAAACCGAATGCAAGAGTGTAAAAAAAAGGTCCAAATAATCGTTCAAAAAGAGACAACTGACAATGTTGTACCAGAAGTTCTCATCTCCCTCGCACCAGCCACGACTATCCGCAAAGGTGAAGTGCGTGTTAAATTTGGAAAGTATTTTTATCGTTAATTACATGTATCCATTGCTATTTACAGTATGTACGTATTTCTGATGCGATTATCATCACAAAACAATTTGAAATGATTTTATATGCGTATTTACGGAATGCATCGAGTGGATTTCATTTATAGTTTATGTATGTGATCATTTCGGGTTGCGAGCTCATTCCTGTAACAAATTGAATTCGTGAAACGAGGTTCCACAGTGTTTGTAAATATATGTAAGTTCTACGCTTGAACTTAAGTTTATTTCAGCTAATTTTGATAGAAATTACAATCTCAGGAGCACTGAAAACTGGTGGTGTGTGTTGGAAGTCCAGAACAACGACTACTGCCCAACCCAAAAAGCAACAACAAAGCCCCTTCCGGTCAAAATGTTCCAGAAAGTTCGTTTATGGGTGCCCTTCCAGTGATAAACAGTTTAAAAACAACATAGTAAACATAGTCTTGAGAAGAATATTGTAAAGAAAACTGACCGCTAGTTTGACGGCGGGAACGGGCCCTATACCCATGATGCTGGGCGAAACCCCGCTTTGAGCGAACGCCACAATTTTGGCCATCGGCTTCAGGTGCATCTTTCGCACCGTGTCGCCAGATGCCAAAAGTACCGCAGCAGCTCCGTCTGCTAGCGTAGAAGCGTTTCCTGCTGTCACGGTACCATCGGGCTTAAAAGCCGGTTTCAGTTTTGCCAATCCTCCAACCGTCGTATCGGACCTCGGCTGCTCGTCGGTATCGACGCGTACAGTACCTGTTAAATCGATACGTAAAAATGAACGATTGAAATACATGTAAAATTATCCCTTTTTTCTTTACCTCTACGATCGGTGATGTCAATGTTGACAATCTCCTCGCGAAAGTAACCGTTTGTTTGCGCGATTCCGCACCTTCTTTGAGATTCAAACGCAAACGCATCCTGTTCTTCCCTGCCGATTTCCCATTTTGCGGCCACATTTTCGGCTGTACGAGGAAAACTGAATTTTAAAAAAACTAATGGAGAAAATATCGATTTGTGACATTCTATATACCAGTAACACCCATGTGGCAGTGAAGCATTGCATCCATGAGGCCATCATCTATTAAACTGTCTTTGAGCGGGACATTTCCAAATTTAACTCCTTCACGCATGTGTACTGTGTGCGGTGCCTGGTGGGGGAAAAACAAGAAATTAATATTGAAATTTAGGCAAGAATGAAAAATATACGCAGACAGCAAACAATCTGCAAGTAGATCATTAAATTTATCAGTTAAAAATCGATATTTGGTTTGTTTTCGTGCTTAATTGTCAATAACTAGTATACTAAAACAATAGCATATAAAGCAAATACTATGTGCAATTACAGCTAAATGCCAGCATCTGCAGCCGCAACATGGATATATATATTGTGATAAAATAAATAGAAAAATTATTAATTGCTTTTTGCAATTTTGCAACACACAAGTACGAGGTTTCATCTAAGCCTCGTGGTGCCGACCCATTTCCAAATAACAAATATTTCTCATTCGATCAGATCGAGTCGTAAAACCCTGATCGAGTTGCCACCTGAAAACCTGCAGCATTATTATATTTATTGTAGCATTATTATCGTGCATCGTGACAACAGGTGATATGTATTTGTGTTCAGCAAGATTTATTAGTGCATATCTTTATTGCATCAAGGTGAAATTTACCCTGGATTTTTTTTCCCCACGAAACAAAACAATTGGATTTTGAAACGAGGGCGCGATTAATGTATTTATTTTTTGGTGGCAAGGCACACAGTGTTGTATAAGTAATAAACAAATGGATCGCTGAAATGACCCTGGAAGCTGTGCAAATGCAGATACGCAAAATAATACAACATTAGCACGATTTCAAGAAACTTAACACCAATTTAATCAACATTTCCTTGTTATATACTCTAGCTTAATTACCAAGGTCATGCTTTCCATGCCACCAGCAACAATGATGTCTGCATCAGAATTCCTGATGGATTGAGCTCCCACAGCAATTGATTTCAGTCCTGAACCACATACCATGTTTAGACTCCAGGCTGGAGTTTTCTCAGGAATTTTAGCAGCTAAGCTTGCTTGCCTAGCAGGATTCATCCCATGACCTTTACAATTAGAAATTAAATGGCTATAGGTACCACGAATACAATTCATAGGTGAAAAAGACCTGCTATTATTCTACATGACAGTTAATAAGATTTTATGGAATTTGACTTGGAGTAATTATAATTCAGGACACTTATTATTACCTGCAGCTAATACTTGTCCAAAAATCACTTCTTCCACGTCATTGACATCAACTTTCGCCCTCGAAACAGCTTCTTTCATCACAGTTGCACCCAACTGATGAGCTTTCATCGAAGACAAGCTTCCATTTAACTTTCCTACGAGAAAATTAGCACGAAATCCCATAAAATGTCGCCACGTTGCGCTTCAAAAAATGGCGGCTAAAAATCGCAAATACCTACCAATTGGCGTGCGAACGGCAGAAACTATAAAAACATCTCGGCTCATGTTGCTAACTTGCAAAAAAACAGACACTCTAAAACGTCGGGGCGAACGTATTCTTGCCTTGTAACACCTGAACGCGTAATAACCTTCAAAATTAAAATGCCGAAATGTCGCCTGTCTGAAAAATAGGTTTGAAAAATACGGCAGCGCCCTCTGCTGCCGCACCGGCCAACTTTCAAATTCAAATCCACCCTTTCCTCAAGTACTTGGCTATCACAATTGCAACGATCGATCGGTTTTTATTTATGCTCGAACAATAAAGGTCGCATTTTGTAAGATAAGATGGTGCAAGAAGGAATATGCACAAAAATCGATCAACCTCGTTTCTCGAAGACGAGGGTTTACATGTGAACAGACAGGGTTTTCCAAGTCATACACGGAAGAATTTTATAACTAAAAATTAAAACTGCAACTCTGGACGTCATCCATTCAGAATTCATTCCCTTCCTTTTAAAAATATATTACGTAATAATTAAAAAATTCAAACGGCTTGTAGTTTTTATTTCCTGGTAATTTTTCTTAAGTGTAACTTCCAGAGTATCTTGTAGAAAACCCAGTTCATCTTTTAAAAAGTGAAGTGAAAGACACAACAACATGCCACATAATAAGTTTGCAGCCAATATAATTCCTTGCCTTTCAATCAATCAATCAATGCAATCACAGACGTTTGAAACCCAGATAAACGGGTTATTATTGTCCGTCACTTTTCACGCAACAACTTTTCGTATTCGTAACATCACAGACGAGACTAGACAACAAGAGTCGTAGAATTTGTTTCAAAAACAATCACATTAATTCACATTGTAGCGACTTTTATCAAATTATAGAATGAAAAACATTGACAGAGAACAACTTAACGAGATACTTTTTTTTAAGGATCGATGGAGAAGGTGAATGGACACAAACACGTCTTGACAAACAAAAACGCCCATTTCACCGGGTCTTACTGTCGTACAACACAAATCCTCTCGCTCCTTACAAAAAAAAACATAAAATATGAAATAAACAGGGGAAACTAAATGAGAAATTACATACAGGAGACAACTGCGCGTGGTTTTCTTATCAATCCGGGAACCGGATTCAAATGATACACGCATAAAAACCACTTCTCGAACAGTAACAGTACGTTCTTCTTGCGATGACTGACTCGAAACAAGAGTTTGTTTTAATAACGGATACAAAACGATTCCAAATCGGTTGAATTTGGCTTTGACGGTTTCACGCCGACAACACACAGAGAACAAATGTAACACAAAACCTCATGGAAGTGACGAGGTTGAGCAGAGACGGGGAAAGGGTAGTATTTTGGTGGTGCATCAGCGTATAGCGAAAGAGGTGTTCGGACAACAGCATTGCATAGTAATGAATCGTACACCTCCGTGGTCCATCACGCCACTCTCACCGGCACACGTATGCAACCCGTGCGCACAACACGGCAGAGATTTTTCCACATCTTTTTTTGTTTTGTTTTTAAAGCGATGAAACGACGACGGCGGCGCTAGACGAGCAGAGACTACCAAGACGACAAGAGCCGGAACCGCAGATTCCGGAAAAATGCTGCTCATGGCCAGTATCCCGCTTCATGTCATGTATCGCATTATGGCACGCAGAGCGTAAAGCAATTCGGCTTGCATCCTCGCTTCCAGTGTCATCAGGTTCACGTGCACCTACAGCACGAATAAAAACCGAAACGATCAAGTTTGCAATCCCATAGCAAATTAAGGACCATACACATGGTGGTTTCTTCTTCTTCACCAATTGCAAACCAAACCATAGAAACTTATGTTGAAAACACCTGCATTTATTCGTAATGTCAAAATCGTTCAGAATTTCTATATACAGGGCGTTTCAAAAAGAATATCCCTGTACCGGGTGATTCATATGTCCCGGACAAGTTCATGAGCTCATATCTCAGAATATTTTTGGAGTAAAGCAAAATAAAATAGGCCAAATTGTAGCTTAAGCATCCAAGTTTTATAGCCGGTAGATACATTCTGTTTATTTTCTAGCGGAACAGTTCAAACTGGTGCCCTCCCACATCAACACATTCCTATAAACGGGTCACAAAACCTTCTACAGCATTTTTCAAATGATCCGGATCGATTTGCCAGATAGTGTCTGTAATCACTGCTTTCAGGTGGTCCAAATCTCGTGGTTTATCCGCGTAAACCTTGTCTTTAACAAACCCCCACAGATAGAAATCACACGGGGTCATGTCCAGCGATCTTGGAGGCCAAGGAATGGGTCCTCGATGACCAGATTACGCATTGCGCCTTCTCCTGTACAGATGCCATTTTGAAGATCGCCTGAAGAGCTCTGCAGAGACATGTGCGCTCTGCACAGATCTGATAGTGCCAACATAAAAACTTGGATGTTTAAGCTACAATTTGGTTCATTTTATTTTGCTCTACTCCAACAATATTCTGAGATATAAGCTCATGAAATTGTCCGGGACATTTGAATCACCCTGCATTAACAAAAACTATAAAACATACAGGATTGGTTCACTGCTCATATTAAAGAGGACATTCTAAAGTTCTTTTTTTTTTGGATGTGGCTACAAATTTATAAATGTTCAATGTGACCATAACTAGACGCTCGAACAATATCCACGCGGTAATGGAATCGCAGATTCCATTTCCCCCGAATTGAATTACACAAAATGTATTTTGCTGAGCAGTAGTCATCTTGATAATGAGATAGCGCAATAACAAGTATGCTTAGCGCACATCTATTAGCAACAGAATTAAACTTGAGAATCTCTTCTTTACAACAGTAGGTGGCGTGTGTCTGTAACTTGCTTCGTTGCCATGCAACGATTTTTCAAAGTAGGGATATTCTTTTTGAAACACCCTGTATTTTCGACAAACAGTCTCAATTTTATCTGCAAACATAGTTAATAACTATGAAATGGGTTGCATTTTGACCTAATCAACTGCTGCTTAATTGCACAAATCTGGATTTTGATCCATTTTGGTATATAATCTTCTCCAATCATTTCTCGGTTTTGCAAGTAGTATTCACCTTTTCGGAGTGCATGAAATCCCTCATTATGGAGTCGTAGTTCTTTTTGGTGGTCCTTTCCGGGAAACAACACACCGTCTTGATGTACGCCTTCAGATCACGCTCGAGCAGCTGGTTCACTTCGCCGTAATCGTAGTCGTCGTGCCGGATGCCGAACATGCAATGGATGTAATTCCATATGGCACGTCGAAACATCGACGTGTCCACATCCCTCTTGGTACCCATTCTGTTCCCGTACATAAAAACACAACGAAAAACATCAACATGCATTCCATCAGAGCCGAGCACAAGGAACACAACACTCAATCCTGATTGGCCCACCCCCTTTCACCCTCACTAACAATATATTACAAAATCATACAATGGAAAAAGCAGCAGCATTGTATATACACCAACTCTTAAATCCCGTGAACTTTATTATTAAAATATTGAGAACCCACTGCTCATTGAATATTACACGCGGCATCTCGTACGTGTTAATGCAGATATTACTTACGTGTAGTACGTCAGGTAGTACGCAGTCTTGAACTTCTCGTCCAGCAACATGCCGACGTCATTATACAAACGATTGACTAGAGAGAATCCGTGGTCGTCCCAGCTGTAATCCTGCAAATATTTAAAAAAAAAATAGAAACCCCACCGGTGTGGTCAGTTGACGCGAGATAACGCAACGCAAACTGTATCTGACACCGATTCGAAAAGACATTTACCTGCACTCGAAAAGTAGCGATATCGGAAACTTCCCCGCGCTTCGCGAAATCGTGGTAAACAAAGCCGGCATCTTCAATAAAACACGAGATATCTGCCTTTGGGGTGGTTGATAACTGCAGCACAGCTGCAACTGTTGACGAAGAAACAAATATCATTTGTAATCAAGCGCGCTGCAGATTAGACAAAAACTCTTTATTAGCTTGGTCGGCAACAGACCGCACAAACATCACTGGGTAAGCAACATTACAATCAGTTTCAACTTTGAAATGATGTTTCAAATATTATTCAGTGCGCGCGGTGCGGAGGAATCTTTTTGATTTGTGTGCCAATAAAACCGGCGAAAAATGTTTACCGACTTAATCGTACACGTCAGTGGCACAATAAAGTGTGAAGTGTGACAACGGCAGATAGTGAAACAACTTCACAAGAGCACACAAGTCTACATGACATTAACCGCGGAAATTGCATCAGCATTTGGAAAATTCACGCGGTTCAAATATTTCCACATTTCCGTTTCCGCGGTAGGAATATCTGACGTATACTGCATCGAAAGATTTCAAAATTTCCTTTTAGGGGCCGTTTATAAGTGATGTCACACTCCAAGGGGAATGTGATGTCACACAGCTCATAGGTTAGTTGACACAACAAGCAATTTCAGGAATGCACTTTCAATGACATTTACTTCCTCAAAGTCCCATGAACATCCGTTTTCCTAATCTCTCCTTACATTTGGGACGTGAGGAGTTCAAGGGATAGTATAGCGTGACAATTGTGTGACATTGAGAGGGGGGAAGGTCCAAAATTTATCCGAAATGTGTGACATCATTTTGTGGATATCCCCCAAACTGGATATTTGATGAAATGAAAACCAAGTTTAAAGGGAATAGACACATCACCGCCCTCCTGGTCTGATTGGCTGCGGTGCGAAGGAACCGGAAATAAGAATATAGAGCTATTTCCGGTTCCTTCTTCGAGAGAGCGAACGATACAATGGTGTTCGTTTATAAAATAATCTTTATAAGAGTATGTAACTGCGTGTGCGAGTTGTTGCCGCCGATAGGATCGCGACTTACTTTCCGCCGACTGGATCTCAACCTTCTCGAAACGTTTCACCTTCTCTTCCAGAGAGGTTTCTTGCTGCGCGTTCTCAGACAGCGTCTTCATGCGCTGCATCAAGGCTTCAACGCCTCCCACTTCGGATTCACCATCCTGGGGTGAAGGGGTGGGTGGAAAAACAATGACGAGTTCAGATATATACACGTATAGAGAAGATGTCAACGAAGAAGAACGCGCGTATACCGACCGAAAGCGACAATCGTCTTTCCGCGCTTCCCCTGACACCGGCCACCGCATGCGGAGGACTGACCGAGCGGGCCATCGCGGGAACTTGCCCTTTGCAAGGGTAGCGCTGCTGGTTGGCGCGGACGTCTTCGGTCGTCGATTCGTCGGCTTCCGTGCCGATGCCGCAGCCGAAGACGAAGCTGGAGAGCGCGTGGAAGTGAGCGAGCAGCACGATCGCGTGCACCACTTCCGATATGGACCAGTTGTCTTTGCCTTTGGTCAGCTTCTCGATATGCGTGCGGCTCAGCAGCCACGGCCTGTGGGCCAAGATCTTGTTCATCTCGTACAGGTCTCGCAGCTTCTGCGGTATATGTTCCAGGCCCTTGAGCCACTGCTCGCAACCGCCTTGAAGCAGGAACTCTTGCTTCTGCTGGTTGACCAGGTACGAGCATTGATGCCTTCCAGCCGCCTGATTGACAATTATAAAATATCCATGTTAATAATCCTATATATTCGCTTCGCACAGTAAAAAAATGATCTGTAATAACAAATTTCATCATCTCTATACAGACAGCTTGCATAACCACAGTCGAAACTGTAATACAAATATAATCTACACAGGAGCAGTTGAAACCGATTCCTTCCTGAATGATCTACAAACCCTACATATCATGCAGTGAACTGTGAACAACATTCGTCTGCTGCAAAAACACTTTCCAAGAAGACTAAGAAATTACAGACAGGATTTCATTTCCAGAAAACTATACAGTCATAGTTCATTCACAAATGGCTCTAATTACTGGGAAAGCAGATTTATAAAATACACTATGTACAGTAGTGTAAAAATTATTATGCTAAAACAAGTTTTTACACTTTTTTTTACTATTAACATCGCATACTTGCAAAGTCTAAAGCCAAATAATAATTTTATTGCACATATTACAGTAACAGGTTACGCTTACACATATTTCAGAGAAATACGAGTTCATATTTTCATCATCTGGTGGGAAAATAGCCCCTTACAACCTAAAAGTTAACTTGAAAACGTCATACAATATTTGTATTTAAATCTGATTAAACATTATTAGCATTCAAAGCTATACTGTTTGTCTGTTCTAGCGACACTTCAGGTTTAGTTCAGTACTTAGATTTCCTACTCATTTTGATACACAAAGTACGGGAACAGCACTGCTCAAAATCTTCAAATTACTGTGGCCTGATGCCTTAATTGTGCCACCTACTGGAGGAAATGGAAAACAAAAACCAATATTGCACGTGCTAAAGGATGTGTAAGCATCACCTGTTACTATAACGTGCACAACAAAACCATTATTTGGTTTTAGACTTTGTAAATATGCGATGTTAATAGCAAAAAAGCGTAGAAATCGGCTTCAGCATAATAATTTTCACACTACTGTACAACCCAAAATTTTCCATTCTGTGTAAAAACAGGAACTTTTGGGTTTCAACCAAAGAATGTCACCAGGAACCCTTTTGCCATTATATTCTCCCCTCCAAGTAATATATACGTAGTCATTCCCATTGACACAGCATCCTTTCATTTAAATTTCCCTGAACCGGAAAAGCTCACGCAAGATTCTTGGAAATTAAACTTTCAAAATTCCATATATGTACCTTTGTGTTTCCAGGTTTTTTTTAAAAAAAAATAATATTGATGTGTATAGATGTATTATTGCACTTTTCAGTGACTGAATCACCACGCCAAGTTAACAAAAACAATCAACAACAAAACAGCGATTTCACGGGAAAATAAATCAGATGGTGATTGAATTTCTCTTCCAATAATACTGACCATGATTGCTATGTAGTGCCTGTAGTCGTACGGCAAAGGGCCATCGCCCCTCAGCATAAAGTTCTGAGTCCTCATGAAACACTCCAAGTACTGAGGGTGGTAACTCATCACTTGGGTCACGTGATCGAGTCGATTATTTTGCAGGAAAGCATCGATGAACATCATCTGGCTCTGTTCACAGATAAAAAAAGTAAGGAAATATATTTAGAAAAAAAATTGTAATCCAAACCACGTACTGTGACGTCACAAACGAGAAATCTAGGACTTGAAAACGCGGTTTTTGATGGATGGAGATGGAAGGGGCAAAAAAATGAAAGAGAGAGACCTTGGGTCAGTTTTAGTTTTGAAGTTTAACCCTTTGCATCCACTTTTCATGACCTGCACGAGTCCGTCCCTGTACAAGGCCCAACCATCAAAAATATAAAGCACTTTGCATTGAAACTTGATCTTTTTTCCCCTTTATTTTGTTCTCTTGCATTTTTTTTAAATTATCCCATTGGCCGTTGACCTCTATACAATAAAAAAATCAAGGTAGCTTCTTCCCTCCAGACTTTTCTCCCCTCCCCTTGAAAATACAAATCTCAGGAGGACATTACAGTCAATCACCCTCCAAAGTCCACTACTTCCGACACAATACTTATTTATTTATCATTTCCATCCAACTATACAGAGCAAAAAAAAAGACCGCTATTTTTAGACGGGCCAAAAGTTTCTCCCATCGTTTCCGGCTCCATTTTGCAAACACAACGGAATTTATTTTTTCTTTTCCTTCCACCGTTAGAATTACAAAGTGTATTCTTATTTTCATCTAGTTTTCTTTTTTTATATGCAAGAGCAATGTCATCTTCACTTAAAACGGGTCACAGGGAACAAACAAACAAAAAAACTTTCACCAAATTAGTTTTTTCAGCCAGAAACTCCCCACCCACTGTTACCATTTCAACAGATTGACATTAAAGAGGTGTATATTATCGTTTTAATCAGGTTTGTCTCCATTCACCGAAGTCAGATGCAAGTCGATAAATAAAAGCAATTACGATCGGGGAGAAACAAATGAACCACTTCAATGATGATCGAATAGGAATGGTCCGAAAGTTTTTCCCCTCATTCCATCGCATCATCATAAAATCTTTAACTTTAAAAACCCGCCAACAAATAATTTACTTTTAGCTGCTAAGGATACACTACTGGACCAATAAGCATTATAGCATCTGCAAATGTAGGTTTCAAGAGACAACAAAACAAATTCTCCATTTATTAAGGTAAGATTTTCTTTGCTAAATTCTTTTTTGGGGAATAAAATCTTGGATATATTTATTTCCAAATAAGTCTGGCAAAAAACAAAAGGAAAAAGGATGCACTAAACTAGTGTCGGTAAAATCTCATATAATCTCGGATACAACACGATAAATAATTGTGGGCGTGGCGAAAAAATAACTTTTTGGACAAACAATCCCGCCCTTTGTATCCGGTCACTTCTTTCGCCATGGGGGATACTAAAAAAACACAGTTAAAAAAATGAAAACTTCGAGGAGGTGGGGTGGGGGGGTTAAAAAGACTTGTTTTCCACTTTTAAATTGCTCGATTTGCAGTAAAAATTACGTGTCCGCACGAGGACAGGATGGGAAAAAGTCAGCATCACGAGTTTCAATGGACATTGTTATGGAAAAAACCCAGTGATCTGGTCGCCGCCATCTTGTTTTTCTCGAAATTCGTGAAAATAGCTGAAAACGGTGATTGCCTTCTGCACAGGTCATACACGAGCTACTGTATATATACACACATACACACACACAAAGTAAGGATATAGTACTTTTGAAGCCAAATTTAACTCCACTACGCAAACATAGGTGCCAACAACTCGTGACAAAATAGGCCTAATGAGCCATATTGGAACCAGTCTAAACATGCATGACGAGAAGGAAAACTTGTTTCAGGAAATAATGTATTAATATTTTTACACAACCAATCATTCAATAAGGAGTTCTAAGAGCATGTATTGCGAAGTTAATGGCGTCACGCGATTCAAGATGGCCGCCGTTTTTCGAAGTCTAGTATGCTTAAAACAGGGGGGAAAAACCCAAGCAACTGTATCTTGAATAAAATATTTGCATAAAAAGCAATGTATCATGTAATTTAGAAACTTAATTAACAAGTAATTTGCTGTAAAATGAATATCAGGCCTATGTTGTCGAAAAACCTTGTTTTTTTCCCCCCAGCTATATAAATTCTATTTTTAGGTATGTAACAATTGTATCATTTATATATATAAATAGATACGAATCAACTTTGCACAAAAACATGAAGAAATTAAACGGGATCATACGGGGTCATCTTTGAAATATATATAAAAAAAATAATAAAAGATATATCGCACCACAAAAAGTTTATTGGGAAACATCAAATGATAATTTCAGTTAAATGAAGCTATTTTTACACATATTTGTCACCAGGAAGCAGATATATATTGCGGAGTAGTGAACTCTTCTTCCAGCCAATATATTAAACCTCACATTTTTTTCTTTCTTTCTTTCTCCAAAAAAAAAACCCATCATACATATTTTTATATACTTACATCATTTTGTTTTCTACACTTTTCCCTTGCATCCAGTTTTAGACACAACAACCTGCTCTGAAGTTACAAAACTCTTATAAACAAAAATGTAATAAAAAAGGAAGTGGCAATATATTATTTTACAATTATTATAGCACGGAAATCCCGAGTTGTTGAACTTCAAAGCAAGAACTTTAGAAAAAAAATGCTCGTAAACGTCCCATGCAGCAATAGCGACCTCAAATTGGTTAAACCATGCAACCTTTGACCCACAATTGACAAAGGAAAGTCGAGGAGTTAGGGGGTGGGCGTGGGATGTATAAGGTGACGCACCTATGAAAGCTCATCCTACATTTGCACAGGTCGGCCTGTTATAAAAATGACTCAAATTTTGCCAAGTCCCCAATTTGCTATTTTCCAACCAGCCCACATTTTACAAAAACTTCATCACATTATATTCCCCTATTCTCTCCTAGTTGTGCAGTTTTGCCAGACATAACACTCACTAGAACTTAACCATCATAATTATTATTCTCACATTTGAATACTTTACCGAACGCAAGCAGCGCCACCGTGAGACCAATTCGCGCAACAGTAACTAAAATAACACAATATACCAACAGATTTGCTGCAATTTACAAGCAACATTTCATCAGCCCTCTAAAAACAAAACAAAAAGCAAAATAAAAACGGTATGTGCCTTAACTGGTATTTTATTTCCTTAAAAGGAATCTAAAATCGGCATTTTAAAATAGGATGTTTAGGACGAAATTATTTTTGACAAGTTAGGCAACATCCAGAAATCCGAAAGTGTATTTTATACATCAGCCAAAAGTTTAACACTGTTTATAAAATCGTCGCACCTATTTTGTTTCCCACTTTTGGCATTTTTCCTCACCATTTCAATCACGTAATAATAATAATAAAAGAAGTGTTTAGAAATGTGAAGATGGCAAAATAGTTTTTGGATTTTTACTGTATATTTAAAGGAAACGAAGCGTTCATTGACACGCCAAAAACCTTGTTGCCACGATCAAACAAAATATACAAATGTATATATATATAGGTACCACCTCAATGCCAATAAAAGCCTAAAAATAGTTTGCTGTTTTGTGTCGAAATTTACCTCCGAGTTGCCAATCTGGCCCATGATTTCGGTCGAGGATGACGTCGTTTCTCGGTTGTTTTCCCCAATAAAATCAGCTTTGTTTGCCGTCAAAGGCGACGACGACGACGGCAAAAGTACTGGTTGTTGCCGAGGCCGTTGTCTAGCTGTTGTTTCACCACTCACAGGGCCAGCTGTCAAAGTGAGAACTGCGATCGGCACTGGCACCCAGCTACTGCAGCGTCTTAAAGTGAGCGTCTCCGTCTCGTCCGTCTCCTTGGCGCACAGCGCACAATTCTCCTCAACAACACTCTTCTTCTTCTTCTTCACAACCACAATTACCACTCACTAATATAACAACTCTCTTTCCTGTATTGTCTTTCTTTGCTCTTCTTCCCACCCGCACCTTCTCGCCCCGATGTCGAGTTTCGACTCGAACTCGACCTCAACATCGCATTTGGAACGAGAATCAGCTGAGCGACAGTGGAGCGTTCCCATTGGATGCCGCGTCGGCCAATCGAGAAGCGGCGTCGTTTAGCTCGGCGATAGCGGACGGTTCCATATCCGACCAGCAGGGAGATTCGGGAAGTGAGGGGGGAGGGAGGGAGAGAGAGAGGGGGAAGAGGACGAGCTTCAAACCCGGTTGCTCTTTGTATTCAGCCAATTACGAAACAGCAATGCTCTCTTTGCCTGCAGCGGATTCGCAGTTTTTGTACGCCCATATAACGCAATTGGACAACGCGCTTTTAGAGGGCATGTCGAAATAAACCTGGCAACAGCATTCTTATCGTGAAAAACACTCTTTTATATAGGGAATGGAGAGAGAGAGAGAGAGAGAGAGGGGGGATATAACTGGGATGAAGGCGAAGAGGGATTTTTTGTAAACGAGCGCGTTCGAATAGAACGTTTTTGTTCTCCATTTTGCGCCGCCATCTTTGAAATTCTTTTTTCTTGCTTTGTACTCTTCTCGAAACTTCCTCCTCCTCCCAATGACGTTTCCTTCCCAGGCGATAACCAATCGGTGTGCGATTACACACTGGTTGGAAACAACAACAGCGCTCGAATATTGTCTCAGGATATTTTTTTTCTCTCTCTCTCTCTCTCTCTCTCTCTCCCGCTTTTCATTTTTAAGGACGAGGTTACAGCGGCAGTTAACAAATGGTTTTGTCAAAAATAACAAGTTTAGTTAACACAGCTGTTTTTGCCGAGACGATAACAAACACGCATGCATAAATTATTATACCTACTAAATTTATTATCATTTTTCCAAAGTTCCCATTTGCCATTTGCGATCGATCATGTATTTGCATTTCTCCGTAAATTACAGACAGCGCCACCTGGCCGCCGAGTCTCAAAGTCTATCTTAGCATCGTAAACATAAAACGATTCCATGCGGCCAAAATGGCGCTGTAATAGCTGAGGTTATCCATGGCAACCGTGAATTAAGCATTATTAATGTAATTTAATTATAGTTATTATAGGGAAAATCGATACATAAATTGCAACAATGAAGTATTCAGGTGGATGATTTTCAGATTTAGTTTCATACGAAAATCGATATAGGTGCTTGGCCAAACGTACTATTTCCAGAAATTCTGACGAAATTGCACCTATAATAATACTGATGATATATATGCAGAAAATAGTTGAATGAAACAAGCTCAATTCGAGTAGTTTTTCTTAGTTGCGCTGCGCTTTTTAGTTCAGAAAAATAATAAATTGCTTTTATTTAGCAGATAAAAAACTGTATGCAAATCCTTTTTAAAAAATATGGCGCGATTACAAACATTTACAAGTGGTTCTTAAAAGTTTTCAAAACAATCTAAACAATGCCATGCTTCATGATCAAAATCAAAGACGAGTTTTAGTTATATTTTTTCCTCCCCACTGAAAAATAGAACTTGAAATTACAAAACAAAAAACAGAAGTGGCGTCATGGACGACGCAACTTTTTTTTAAGGAACAAGATTTGGGTCAAACTGTATCCAAAGAGGTCAAACCAACGTCGACTGTTAAAGGGCGACACATAAAAAAGCAAATAAACTGATAGTAGTAGTAATAAAAATGCAAAAAAAAAGAATAAACAAGTTAGCGTTGACACCATGCATAAAATACAATTCCTTTATACTGTATTTTATACACAGTATACAACACTATACTATACCACAAATTGCTCTGCTCAACTTCCTATGTGCTATTATTAGTCGGTTAGGCCTAACCAACACGTGCTTGCATAGGTAAAAATCCCAAAGTGACGTCATCACATGCTGGTAACTAAACAACGCAGTTCCGAGTGCGTAATTTTATTTGCAGCTATCAACTACACAAATGTTCAATTTTCTCATATATAATAGTCAACAAACCTTGAAACTTGTCAGCTGCTTGACATAATTCACTTCCCATTTATTTCCTAAATACAAATCGACTACTATACAATTTTTCACAAATAATTAGACAAATCAGCTGACCTACTTTTGTATAATTTCTATATATATATATTACACATCTATGCATCGCAGTATATAAATACGACGTCTATAAAACAAATATCAAAGAGATAACCAAACAGTGGTTCGGTTTGTAGTTTTCATGTACATGCATACAACAATACCAATTTGGTGCACTGCAATTGGTCAATTTTCATAATCAGGAGGACATTCGTGTCAAGGGAAATGTCATAATAAATAAGCATTATGCAGAAGGAGAGGTGGGGAAAACTTTGTTAAACATAAAATAAAAAAAATGGGACATGCTTTCGAAATAAAAAAAGGGCCACTTCATATTTCAGGATGATATACATATTATTTCGAAATCAAATTAGCCCAGAAGTAGTAGTAGTAGTAGTAGATCTAAAGTTTATACATTAGATTAAAAATAAAAACTCTAGCATCTCTATAGGTCAGACATAATAATATAGTATCTGCAATAAAAACAATCATTTCCTGACGGCAATGAAATCGTTTTCCTCCCCGTTCAACAACAATAAAAAAAAGCTTTCATGTTACATAAACACGGTCAATATCATATGGTTTTTAAATTTGGAAACTGGTGTTACAATTTCTCATACTATAGCAGGAATGTGTGAAAAATGGTGCACGGTTCATATTTTCCTTACATTTGCGACTAATTCCTAAGAGCTTACAGCTGCTATATAAAAAAAAAACAAGAAAGTACAAACTGTATAATCCAAACTTGAATAAATGAATAAATACAATGAAATACTTCATAATTATGTCACTGGTTAATTAAGCTTTTCCGCCGATGAACCCATTTATTGGACTCACTCCCGGATATGATTAATTAAGTATAATTAATTAGAGGACTTGTCAAAAACAGGGTAATTACTTCACAAGGGACTAAATTGCGTATATAATGTAATTATGTACATTTCTATACGCATACTTGTTTGACCAAACTGAATGTTATTCAATCTTTTAGTGAATAGAAAACAACTATTCTAAACAAGGAAAATATATCATTTCAGTGTTTGTTTTTTGTTAAACAATATACTGTACCTTTAAAATAAGAACACATTTGCAGAGGGGAAGAAGAAAAAGACAGTGTGGATGTTGTGGTTTCAGTTTTATGGGAACTGTTTTTTTTTCTCCTTCTTGAAATCGCAAGACTAGGGGTGGGCGGGGTCAACAACACACAAGAGTCGTTACAATCATTACAGTTTGTGTTGTTGAAATGGATAGAAAACTAGCGAATCAGTTCGTTTGCACCGAGGTAATATAATAATACATGGATGGAGTCGTTCATCGATCCATTCTTGTTGAAAAGTAGCGGAAACCAAAAGCCAAAGCCTCTCTCTGATCGCCATTACAAAGCCAACCTTTTCCATCCCATTCTCTTTTTTTTTCCTAAACCCCACCTCCCCAATTTGAAGGCACTTGACCGTGATTGGCTGACGAACGCACGCCTCCCACCAATCGCCTGCAAGCTTCCTCTTGTCTCCAAGGAAATAAGTACCACCCATTCCATGTAACAAACACATTTTCATCCCCCCAACGTCGTCGTTAGTTTTCATTTTTACTTATTATCATCATATAGGCTATAGCAACAACCCCTATAGTTTGCACACAATATGGAATGTTTTCAGCGCCGCCTGTCCGCCGGTACGAGCATTCCCCTCCGCACCGTACCTTTCGAACTAAAATTAGTATTTTTTTAAAACGGTTTGCCACTTACGATCGGTCAATTACAAATTGAAAATTGCCGAATGGGGAAAAACAAAATACCCTAGAAATTAGTGGACTACGTCGCAAAACGGGATTTACTTATTTTTTTCCATATACTGTACAAAAAAAAAGGGAAACATTGCAGCTACAAAACTAGTGTTACCTGTTCTGTCGTAAAATGTTCGCCATAAAAAGAGTTTATAAGATTGCATCGAGATAACTAATTTCCAGTTAATGAACCTATTAATTAGCCGATAACTATGTAATGACCGATTAAACAAGAGATGAACTGCAACATACATTGCAACTTATCCTAATCGGAAAGTGAAATAAATTTCTATTTTGAGAGCACGCATCATTTCACACAATGAAAACAAAAATAAAACCCTTAAAAATGGAGGAGGGTGAACAAAAAAAAAATCACGGTCATTTTACTCTTTATTTGTGTGCGTATGTACATAAAGGTGAATAATAAAGTTGTTAACTCGCGTGTAAAATGCAGAAATACAAAAAA
>WWPM01020850.1:0-17260 GCA_023279145.1 Glomeris maerens
ATATGGCAAGTTTTTAATGGACAGTTGGTGTAAAATGTTTTCGTTATATTTTGTGTAGTTTAAAAAACATGTGCACGGGGGAAAGAAATAATGAACTTATAAATCAATCAGAAGCTAATAGAAGGGGAATTGTTAGTCTTCACTGTGTTGCACTTTGGAGGTTGGTGCAAATGCATAGCTTAGTATTGGTGGCGTCATCTATTGGTCACTTGGCAAAGCAAGGGATATAATGTATTTTTCTCAATGTCACTGACTTGACTTGAAAAGAAAATACAAAAAAAGGTCAAATTGGCCACTTTTTATGTAGATGTTATTAGGGAAATCTGTGCGGAAACCATAAAAATTTTACATTCAGTGGCAATAGCAATGATAAGGTTGCAACTTTATATTTTTATGAAATAGTGTTATGCATAATTCACACGGTGTTTTTGAAAAATACATTGCTAAAGTTTTTGTTTCATCTGAAACTTTCACCTGTAAAATGCATGTTTTTGACCTCTATGTTTACCATATTTTTCTCACACATTTACACTGCTACCTGCAATTCTTCAAACCAGACAATTTTCAGGTTTTCTTTTTATTATGACTATCAGTGAACTTTCTGTTCAGACGTGTAGTAATTTCTTGTTGACATGCAGCAGCCTGTTTTTATTGATATATTGATCTTAAAATGAAATGAATTTTGCGCAGTAATAATAATAAAAACATAAAGCATGTAAATATTTTATGCACTAAAAGTATTTCACAACTCCAAAATTTCTGTTTTATTTTGACAATGCACATATGCAGCAATTCAAAATAAATCTAATTATATGAGATGTCTTTCATTATCTATTATCTTTATAATGTCTCTTATTTTTATAGTTGGAACCTTGATTTATATAGGTATATAGTAAATTCAATATGGATCATTTCAAAAAGAAGTTCACTTTCAAATTGCAACCACCTGATTTCTTATATTTGTAGCTCAACTTGGTAATTTATGCAGTATAAAATATATGAATTAGTTGTAACTGTTTTTATTTATTTTGTGATGTTTTGTATTTCCTGCAGAAAATGTAGAATTTGAATTATTGGAATTCTAGCTGATTTAATTACAAAAAACAGATTCATTTAGGGTTAATCAACTGAGCATGTACTTGACTTTGGTTGGATACTTTGTGATATGACTGATCAAATAACTAAATGTCAGTGCTTTGTGTAATGCTTCTAAATCACCAAGAGTGGAGTAGCATAAATACTTGAAAAATGGGTCTGTCTGTCTGTCTGTTGGTGGCAACCAGAAGTTGGATGGTTTCCAGTTGCCTTGTTATAAATTGTGCAGTAATAATATAATGCATCCAAATATTACCAGACAGAAAAACATTTGGTTGCACACTGAATTGTGAATTTAAAAATAAATTATCACAGTATATTCATAAGATTTATGGCAATATAATGTTCCTATATTTTGTTTCAAATCTGGAAAAGTTGATTATCAAAATCCTTGAATGCTATTTATAGGAATCATATGGGTTAATTTTTTGTTGAATGGTGTTGAAATTATATTAGAATAGAATTTATTTTTAAATTTATTTAAATTAGAAAGTTGTTAAAAAATATTTGCTTGACAATTAAAGGAATTACTGGTTCACTCGATATGATAATTTATGCGATATCTGTACTCTTTACATAAATTTGTAAATGCTTGTTCAAAGTATGAATTTCATTACTTCCAAATTGATGCTTAATTGTATGCAGAGTATATAATAACAGAACACATGTTGAAAATCAGGCTTTTTGTAGGTAAAAAGGTCAATTATCTGGGCTGCTGGAACAGATTAGGGCTTTAACATACCAACCTCATGAAAAATCATCATCAAATCTATTTTGAGCTGTCATTTTTTCCGATTTGGATTAAATTCTTAAAATTCGTTATGTAATCTTAAAATTGCATTACATACAGGAGCTTACACAGCATTTTTAAGTCGATAAACTTAGAAATATGGGACTAAAATTAAACAGTGACTTTTTATATAATATATTTAGTTTACATAATGCTGGAATAAACATCAAGTTGCTTAATAATAACTCTGTAGAACAGTATAATAATTAAGATCCAAGCAATTGTACACCTTCATAGTCCATTTGTATGGAAATTATTATCAGGAACGTTTTTGTTGGTTAGGTTTAATCGGTGATTTTGGCCTCCTAACTGAATTATCCCTCACACGCCTTCTGTGAGGGATAATTCAGTTAGGAGGTTCACCTATAGTAACGAACATTTCTTTTCTGTTTGATAAATTTTGATGTGCTAGTAACTGTGGAACTGTACATGAATAACATTTTGAAAAATCATGTGAGTAAGGTATATTGGGATTATATTTGGTTAAAAGTTTCGTAGAAATCTGTGATATGAAAAAATACTGTCAATTCATTTTTAGTTTATACAAAATGTACTTTTGACATCACCAAATATCACCCAAAAATAAATTTGATACAGGAACTCGCTAAATTACATGCCTCTCAAAAAATAAAACTTATTATTGATATCCTGTAATAAATGCAGTGCGTGGTTTTAAACAGGAAATGCATTTTGTTTGAAAAAAAGTCAAAAGTTAAGTGATTAAAAAACGAGTGATGCCACTGCAGTCACATGGATATTGGTTCTCAGAAACAAATTTAACGCAATAATGTTTCCATTTGGAATTAATAGTAGAGAAAAAAGAGCAGTCGAGCGTGATTGACAATTCACCTTTAAAATTTTGTGGTCATTTGAGAGCGCAGCCGGCGGGCCATACGCGAGCGAGCGCGCGATTGGGTGACGAAGCGGCGTTCGGTAGTTTCCGTCAACGCTCGCCTACATTCGGCGTCACTTCGGAATCGCTCGTGTTTATACCGGTGCATTCTGTCTCTCGACGCCGGCTAGCGCAACTGCAAAAGTGCGATCATGTTGTCCGTCGCAGGAAACATTTCTCACCATGCCTCTGTTGAAAACCTCCATGTTGCTGTCCACTATTTCATCAAGAATTTTATCAGGTGCATTTTTGTGATCAGTTTTGAAAGAATTTCAATTTTCCTCTCTATATTTGTTACGTAACAAATGTTGACATTGGTCTTTATAACCGGTGCTCATATCGCTGATATCGATCGACTTTTCTCGGAATTCGTATTTTTCTCTTCCAGTAACTCTTGCGAATTGTCATCAAAAATGCTATACCTTGAACTGGAGATAATTTCATATTTGCCCGCATTTATTGAGCAGTGCCAATATTATTTATAAAGGTTAAAGAACGCTGTTAGTTAAAGTGATGAAAACCGGTTGATATCTTGTAACATGTTCGATTTTTTTAAATTTGTATTTATAGTTTTTTTTCTCCCTTTCCTCCTGAAATATAAATGAAACGGTTATTTTTTTTTGTTTACTGTTTTCATGCATTAAATTAGTCCGCCCAAAACCGGACGTAAAAAGGGGAAAAAGGGTGCAGGTGGATGGCGAGATTTTGTAACCAGGCCAAACAGCCAATCGGACGACAGAAACGAGTTTCATTTTTTGAAAGGTGAAAAAATTGTGAAAGCTGCTGCAGGGGAGCATCCATCCGTGACGTCATTTGCAGATTTTTTTTTGTTATCTGCTTTCCTAACCATGAAGTCATCGTTACATTCAAATCCAACAATGTTCACAAGTCTCTGTGTATTATTACAGTGGTGGTCATTTAAATTTGACACTTGATATTAAAATTGCAATTAAATAATCATTATTATAATGTAATTTGCTATTAGAAGTATATTCCTAAAGTCCATTATGTAGGCGTCCTAGCTAATATAAAATCTTTAATATTACATTATAGATCTGTGATATGTTATATGCACGGATCTGTGATGATGCAGTCTAGGAATCTGATATTATAATGGGAATCTGTGATAAAATCTTGGGATATATGGTATTGTATAGGAATATGATACATAATTGTATAGGGATCTGGGATGATAGTCTTGGGTGCTTACAAAGTCCTTGTTTTATGCTGTGATAAATATATCATCTACATAGCTTTTTTGCTAGAGTATGATCTAAAAATGCAGCTGGAAATAATCACCCATTTTTAACAAAATTTAAATGAAACGTGAGGTATAGTTATAATTTGTGAATTATGTTTGCCTATAATGTGATCTTCAAGTGACTTGGATAAAACCCAAGAACAAATGAGCGCTGTTAATGTTAAATGTAATGTCTATATTGGATATATGCCATATTTAGAGTATATATATATATATTGTTTACTAAGTATGTAAAATCCCCTGGTGTCGAAAAATGGCACTTCAAAAATTGGCGAGCTTTCAAAGCAGGTTTTTCGAAGCAATGACCTGTTAAAAATTAGAAAAAACTTAACAGCTGTGTTAAATTAATATACAATACACGTATTATACAAATTGAAAATCCGAAAGTTTACTAATCTACTATTTCCGATACGAGAACCCAGATAACTTTTGTAAGTGAAATGAAGATGGCGTTGTTTGGGGTGTGATGTTGGCAAGGTTTTTTTTGTTCCCATTTATTCCAATATAATAACGGTTTACCCAGACCCAGATTATAGTTTCCATGCCGATTTTCATAATTCTTTTCAATTGTATGGTGCAGAAGAATACAGGGATAGGATTACCAACACTTTTGTGCGATTTCTTTCAAGGAATTTGTGGAAATTTTAAGAAATCACGCCCCCATCTTTGTGCATTATTACTACAAATTTGACTTGGAGACTATCAATGCACAAATTTATATTATTTTACAACTTGGGTGAAGTATGACAAAAAACATCTACTGTAATGCGATAATTTGTCAAGTTTCAATGCAAATTCTGCAATTCTAAACTATTTTGTGCCTACTTTCCATATGTTGTGTACAAATTGGATGAGAATTCTTCCATATAGTATTTCTAAAGTCTATTTAAATTCCAATTTATATTGATTTGTTCTAGATTTAAATATATATTTTTAAATTTTTGACATCTTGTTGAAATTCTGAAACAATTTCTGTCTTTGTTTTAATTCCATGGTGTTTTTTTTTATCAAAAAGAAATATAATAACATCTGAATGTGTTTGTTTTTTGTAGAGCAATTTTTAAAAATTTCCAGCATCTGTGCAATAAAGACTAACAATATCTTATTTTTGCAGTGTTTAGTAGAAACTTTTGATATCAGTTATACTGTATTGTTCACAATACAAGATTATGGCTTTTATTAACTTTGTGATATGAACGGAAATCGTCATTTTTGTTTGTTTTTTATTCCCCGTTTGCAAATTGGGCATATTATATGAAAGTTTGAAACTGTTGTTTGTTGTTTTTATAGCTCCTCAGTTTTTAGTAATTGATGACAGTAGTTTCATAAACCAGTTTGTACACGTTATCATAGCAGTGGAAAGGGAAAGAAATTAAAAAAAGATATACTGTATAGGAAAAGTTGATAACTGGACGATTAAAATTCTCTAGTGGGATTGGTTACAAAGTGTGAGAGAGATAATTGCACAGTGAGTGTGTGTGTGTAGGTCATTTGGCCACGCCCACTCGAATGTGTGGGCCAAAAGTCACTTCAGTTTTATCCAGAATTGTTACCACACTTTTGCTGGCGCTCTGATTTGTCACGTGATTCAGTGGTACTTTTCGCAACTTCAGTTAGCGAGGAAAAATACCCAGGGACAGGCCTTGTGCAAAAGTGTTTGTGTGTGGATATAGCGTAAAAGTGTTTTTATATATTTATATTTTATTTTAAAACGGCGTTTTTATCAACAATGAATTGTCATCGAATTTCATCTTCATCATCTTCATCAACATCAGCGTATTTGACGAATGTTATCACACACAAATCCAGGGTTTGTTTAGACTCGGCAGCATAGTGAGTATTCATATAAGTTTAGTGCAGGAATGAATATGGTTTTGTTGGTAATTGTAAAAGTTAGTTAGGCTTGTTGTTCGTGTTTTCATTATGGTGTTTTTGTTCCTTTTTAGTGCTTCTGGTGCCAGTACAGTGGCCATCGACAACAAAATCGAGCAGGCCATGGTCAGATTTGTTTACCATTTTCTATAGTAGTTTGTTATTTACATGGACATTTTGCAACACTTGCAGCCTTGGGTTTTGTTTTGTACAGTGCAGCTGCACACTAAACAATTCTCTGAACATGTAGTTGCATGTATTTTTCATTGCTCAAAATATTCTAATGCTGTTTGTTTAATTCATTTTCACATTAAAAGTAAATTGTTTTTTTGTGCTCGATCAATGCGTAATTTCTAAATCGTAATAGGAAATTTGGAATTTTTATCAACAAATTTTGAGTATTATATTTCATTTCGTTTTTCACTAAGTTTAATATAGTTGCAGTTTTTGAAAATTTTGTATGTTGTTAATGCAGCTAAGCTACACTTTTGTCGTTATTAATAAATTTGCCTATGGAAAATTGAGCAATATTAAAATGAAAGTAACACTGGTATCAATATTGAAAGTGAAGTTGGTAGGAAAGATAAAAGTTGGCAACAATAACACCATTTAATGACATAATGACATACAGCTTGTGCTACTGTCCATTAATCGGATAAGTTAATACTATGTACATTTTGTTTTGTAAATTTTCTGAATTTTGTATAAAATTACAGCATAGAACTGTATATAAAGTCGTGTTCCAAGTGTGTCACCAGAAATGGGTTAAAAATATTAGCTGTGCCGTTTGTCACATCACTAAATCTGGCTGTGACTAGTTTGAAATATACTTATTTCCAGAACAGGATATGAATATTGATTAGACTAGTAGTTGCATTTCGTTTAATGCAGTGAACTACAGGTACTTCTGGACATTTTAACCCAAAATTTAACAAAATAACCCCCTAGTTGTATGAAAGTTGTTGAACAATAGTTTTTGATTTCACTTGTCAAGTTTTATTTATGTTTCTATTAGAAACAATTCCGATTCTATGGCCTTTATTTTGGAAGCTTCTGTTGCAAATGTTTGTTTGCTTAATTGCTGTTGCAACAGAGATTAGATTAGGTTAGCTTTTGGAATGAAGATAACTTAGATGTTGGAGCGTGTTCAAATGTCCTACTTATTATTAGAGATGATAATTAACAAGTTATTTGGGAATTGCATCTAGGATCTGGTCAAGAGCCATCTGATGTTCGCCGTGCGCGAAGAAGTTGACGTTCTCAAGGAGAAGATCACGGAACTGATGGAGCGGATCAGCCAACTAGAAATGGAGAACACTTTGCTTAGGGCCAGCGCGAGCCCCGAAACATTGGCCAAACTCTCAAGTCCAGCCCTTCCTCAAGCTTCGACAACAGCCAAGACCCAACAACCGCAACAGCAGCCACCTACGGCAACTTCCTAACCCTCAACTCTCTCTCCATGCGCTATTTCGCCAAATGACTCATTATTACGTTTGCTACATCTCAAGAATCAGAATTTCAAGACGCGGTCAGATAGGAAGATGATTCCACTTTCTTCCATCGTGGGGATAAAAAACAAGGTGTGCAACTTCCAATATGGACCCAGACAGCCGAAGTAAACCGAAGAACCATGAGCAAAAGCAAGAAATACAGAAAATGATAAATTTCAATTGACTAGCTTTTAAGTTAGATCATCATTTTTCAATGCTTCGAAGACAAACGAAGACCATGAGAAATGTTTACTGTGATGGTTAATGCCATTTTCGTAAGATGAGTCAGCGGTTATTATTATTATTGTCACCATTATGTTATTAATTATTATTCCGATTATAATTATTATGATTGACAGCAAGGGTATTTTACGCATGTTAGAAAAGGTGAGGAGATTGCGAGAACTTAGTAATCTACGTAGAGATATGCCGAGTTTTATTTCGAGTCCGTTGTTTAGGACTTGCCGGTCAGTTGGTGCTTTTGAAGCCAAGATGCAAGTGGTAGCTTGTCCGCTTTCCTTCAGGTTCTTCTGGATACCTTCTCGGATTCGGAAAAGACCCTTGTAGAGATGAGGCCTATACAACACAGCCGTGCTACAAGGACCTTGCGGGTACTTGTGGGAGTTAGCCGAGATCTAAGAGGATAACGAGAAGTTGTTCGACAACAAGTATGAGAAGAACAGAGATATTTTTGTACAGGTATGAATGCCTTAAAAGCGAAGAGGAACGGAGGAAGAAGAAGAAAAAAAGGAAAGGTTATCGCTATACGCCGTTGAATGTCACACATCTTTGATATGGTTTTTAAATCATGGAATGAAATCGATTTGGTTGGTATGCTTTTTGTGTTTTTTTTTGTTTTGTTTTGATTTTTCTCTCTTCATTAGAATATGTTGCGTTTAGTGTGAGGGGTGACAAAATGACACGATTGCATTGCGTTCAGTCGTGCCGTTGGATTGAAGTTTTGCTCAATGACCTTTGCCGGCTCGTTTAGTCTGTCGAATCTGGTCCAACAATTGAATGAATGTGGGATAAATTGACGAAATGTAGTTGATGGAAAAACCTATTGCTGTTCTAATGTTAACTGCTGCCAAACTAGTCAACCGTTGAGTCTCTTTATATCCATGTCCCATTGACTTCATCCTTGGCAAACATTAAGAAGACGAATTTATACCGGAAGCATGGGATTTTCGCTTGCTTCCTGTTTGCAACCAAACCAAATGCTAAAACTCTAATGACTCGAGACTCGTTGATTCATTCATTCAGTTCTAGTAATAATCGTGCGTAGCGATTTTGTTGTTTTGGCGAATCGTAATCGATTTTCATGTTTAGGAAGATGGAAGAGAAGGTGCGTGTGCGAGCGGTGTGTTCGAAAGCAGTCTTTGATATAAGATGAATGCTTGGGCGCCCTCACATGGCTTGCCTTGGAAATATCTGTGATGTTTTCGTAATGTTGGGCAATTTGCCGGTCGGCATGTAAAATGACGCTATCTGTCGATTAATTAATGTGTATATTTAATGAGGCCGCTTCCACTGCTGCTGATGCCGCCTGCTTCTTCAACACTTTCTAAAGCTAATGCAAATAAAATAAAAATCAACCGAGACTTTATCGAAATGTGCTTTTGGAATGAATTTTTTTTATTTATTCCTGTATTCTTCAGGAAAATATATGGAATGTTCCTGTATATTATATGTAACTTTATATTCCCATATTGGAGAAAAAAAATGGATATCACATTTTGTGTAGGTGCTACTTAGCCCATTAATGCCCATTGTACTCGTGGGAGTACACCTTTAAAACCGTCTTCTCTCCTCAGTATATTGGGAACTTCTGGGTTTAACCCATTAGAGCTTCTTAGGACTTCAAATTCCCACTTCATGCAGATTATCTCGGTTTTACTAATTTATGCCTGGAGTTGAGTTTTCGCAACAGTAATTGTGCAGAAAATAGATTGAAATGAATTTTTTTTATTTTTAATGTTGCAATATGTATATTTTTTATAGCCTTGGAACCGAAATTTATCAAAATTTTCATAAAATTGTAAAGTTGGGCTCAAATGGGTTAAAAAACTAAGCATTTGGAGACATGGGTTCATAGGAACTTTGTCTTGTTTTCATGCAGGGAAGGCCCCCTGCAAGTTTGTCCCCTGAATTGTGAAACACCCTGTATATTTATAGATTTGTAGCTACAATTTTCTGTATCTCCTATAATTATTCCTCTAGTGAAGTGAAACTACGAATTTTTGAAAGAAAACTATTTAAAACGATATGACTTCAATCAGTACCAGGTACTCCCAAATTAAATGTTTAATTTTGTAATGTTCTGAACCGTTGCTTTTACTAATAAGCTTTTCCATTTCACATTCTGGAATGGAATGCATACAAACATTTTGTTTGTGTAAAAATTGTGAGTTTGAAGATAGAGAATAGTGTCCAGTTAATTGCACCAAAAATTGGAAATGCATGTATGGATGTTGGGGCTCAGAAGACCACACAAGTGATTTCGAATTTGGTTCATCTGTTCAACATACAATGGTAAGCAATTTTATTTTATTTTTCTCGTGTACAATGGAAACCTGATCTAAAGTTAGCACAGTCTCACTTCGATAAAGATAAATACAATATAATCTCTCTAAATGCGGGAAGCGGCACTTTAAATGGTGTATTTACAATTATTTATGTTTTAAAACGTATTTTGTAATATTTTTGCAAATTTCCCTGATACGTTTTAAATCTGTAAGAAATTAAGAAAATGTCTGCTGAAAGTATGTTCCAAAAATGTGGATTTTAATTTGTAATTTAGGTTATTATAAGTCTTGCTCGAGCTAGCACCTGTTGGATCAAATCTGAAAGCGCTTTGATACGAAGACATGCAGCTCACTTTACTGTAGATATTGATTCAGAGTTTCGCATTTTCCAAGGTACTGTGTATCTAAAATTATATCAGGCTTCAATTGCAAAATAAAAACGTTAAGATTGTTTGTTATGGGACTCGTTTGCAGCCTTTAATTTTTGTAATGCAAATTTCATTATACAGTAAAATCTGCACAATGGGAATTTTTCCAATGTAAATCGGCTGCTTATGTTATATGTTTTTTTCAATCTGAAATAGCAAATTTAAATCTTCAGTTTCGCTAAATTTGCTCAAAAAATGATAAACTTTAATAGCAGTTTTGTTCTATGCATTTCATGACAGGCTGTTGTTTAAATGTTATATACTTGAAACTATTTCTTATAATAGAGAATGTAATTCATTTGCTGTGATCTTTACCTTGCATCAAACTGACGTTTTATGTAGTTTTCTCGTTTTATGATATCAGAATCATCAACATTTACTCCCAATTCCAATCACAATCAAATGCCATGGATCGCTTAATGGGAGACACGAAATGGATACCAAGCAGTGAAACTAACTCAATTTGTTATAAAATTCTACACTAACTTCTCTCTTGCTTTTTTGTTTTCGTCTTTGACTTTCTCCGAATATGAAAGTAATAAGTCTATTTCTAACCTTTATTTTTTTGGGCTTCACAGCTTATTACTTCCGTGGAGCTTTTTGTGTAATTTGACCAGTCATCGATATTAAATGTTTATTGCCAATATGACATTATCCATTTTTACTACTTTTTTCTCCAAATGTTTTTGGCATTTTACGACTTCTTGTATGAAGTTATTCTCCAAGTAGAGCAGCTGCAACTTAAAATGACTCAAAATCGCCTTTAAAATTGCTTTGTTTCGCTCTTCTTAAGCCAACAGCTGCCATTTAATTCCCACGGTTCCATTCCTCATTTTTTATGATTATTATCGGATTTTATTTGCTATTTCCCCATTCAGTAGGTCTATAATATATCATTGATGTTGTTTTTTTGGGTTTCGGTTGGACCAAAAGGTAAACCCACTTTCACTTCTCAACACACTTGATGTCGATTCGGAGCAAAGCTTTTCGTTTTATTTGCTTATTTATACGAACAAGGCCCTTTGCCATTCGTCGTTGTCTCGAGATTATAGTTGGCAAACTCACTGTGCAGAGATCATCTGTTATTCCCTCGATATTTCGATATCTGCCACACAGTTCACCTTCAAAAAGCCTCAAGTCTCCAATTTTAAAGCGATCAGATCATGGTCATAAACGCTTTTCTTTATTGCCCTCGAGCACTTTAAACTTCCAACCAAAGCTTGATGTATTTTTCTTTGTTTTTTACCACGGTTCAATATAGGCTATATTGCTATAAAGTGGTCCATTACATTTTAAAAGCCAAATTAGTAATTATAAATAAGAGTAGATGAATAATGATTCTATATTACAGATCCTCATATCAAATCAAAAGGTGTGTATTGGAATTTTTCATTAGTTTTCTGTTATTTTGTATATAAAATATAGTCTAATATTTAAGGAGATGTCTAGGGTTATATTACAAAAGATAAAACAGAAAAATGTTGCGTTTAATTGTGTCCTTTATCAGGTGAAAGTAATTAATTTATTTGCTTGCAATAACACTCAAGGATGTCTTTCTACATTTTTATGGAATAGAATTAATTATTACATTAGGTCTATGAAGTGTGCTTTAAATATTTTGTTTGTTTGGAACTTAATGGAGTCGAAATATTTCGCTATTTTTGTTTTGGCTGAATTAGAGATGAAGTTAATCACGTGGAAAAAATATAATATTGCCTGCAGTAAACTAACCAAACAACATTTTGTATTTTTTTCCCCCCATTTGGGACAAATTTAAATAATGATGCACAATTGGAACAAACTTCAAGACTAAATTCTGTGATCGATTTTTGAAGATACATGTTATTTACACTATCTGACAGTCGTTCTGTAACATGTTTTATATTGTGATCGATCAATGAAAACATTCTTCACATGTTCGGAATGGAATGACCAAAACGAAAGGGTTATAGTAATATCTACGTAGTTTAGAAATTGGTCGCTGGATGGCGCTACTGCAGGTAGTCAGTTTCATAGGTCAGTTTCATCTCAGTTTCATCTCAGTTTCATGTCAGTATCATTGGTTCACGTTTTCAAACCTTAGAAAAGTTTAATAAGAGTTCAAAAATGACAAAAGACGGTCTGGTATCGATCGAATATATAAACTGTACACAGAAGACAAACGAATTTGAAAATTGGCGAAAATTTCACCAGATGTTCTACAAAGGCGGAAGGCGGAACAAAATGACTGATCATGTGCCTAATTTGAATTTTTTTCAACATCCTGTAAATCAAGGTTAGTACAACATTATATTTTATGGATTTATTGCGTTTTCCTCTCGCAATATGTATTAGAAAATGATAGAAACAAGAGACTAAACATAATACATGCCACAGAACAGCTGATTTATATTGCAATAAAGATGTGATTTTACATAAATCTACATATTTTGTTGCTCAAACATTGAATTATGTGTATTCGTTTCCTACTGTTTTTTGAAGAAATATACTTTCCATATAGGCCTGTCCTATATTTAAAACATTTACACTTATTATGCATTCACTAATTGTGCATATCATGCGTTAATTATGATTATATTTTTGCATTTGTAACTGTTGTTTCGCGGAATATTATACCTATTTGATTCCCTTTAAATTTAAATTTCATATTTTTAATTATCACTTTTTTTAGTTACTGTGAATTACACAAATCTCACATTGAAGACGAAAACATGATTCGTGCTGAAGTAATAGGTTTTTTTGCCTGAAATTCAACATTTTCCAATTGGAAATTGATTAGCTATGTTAGGTAGTACTAGTAGTATTATTTGTGAAAATGGCCGTCATGTGAATCGATCACATGAACTGCAACACCATTACATTAAATGTGCAGACGTTGCGTTTCTCACAATTACCGACATGTACTCCAACCAATGTCTGATTTAAAAACCGTTGCATTTATCGATTGGTTGGCTGGTGACTTGGATTTTGTCATTTTTCCAAAAGTGCGCTCGCTTTAAACCATATCCTACACTCTATAATACTATATATTCAACCGATATAAATTGTCACGTCACCATGCTGACATTTTCTGCTTGCAATTACCTCGTTGGAATCACGTTCATAAAGTGCAATAGTCCAACAATGACTGGCAATTTACGAAGCTTTAAAATACCAGTAGGCCTACATCATGTTCTTTATTAGTACTAGGCAAATATGGAGCAAAACCGAACTAATGGCAAGAGTTTCTCGTTAAAAGTCGACAAACAAATCTTGACATTGCAGACAAGTGCGTAATCTATAGTTGGGAAAGTTTTATAATCATAATCGTGATGTAAGTATATGTAGATAAAATATTGAAAAATTGTGGCGGATTTTGTAGGCGGGCGCTTCGAGCGAAATTTTTGTGTTTTGTGCTTTCAAATACGACAAAAACTACCTGAAATTGGTAATTCCACATGGAGTGTGTACATTCATTCTTCTGAAATGAAATTACGTAATAAGTTATATTCCATAATTGAAATTAAACTTAAATGTAGATGTTCATGTAAAATCTTCGAATTTTCCGAATATTAATTTCCTAATTAACTTCACTCAATCTTTGTGACATTTTGCTCAGTTTTTGTGACATTTCGAACTCAATTTTGTGCAAATCTCAAATTACAAACATCTATCCTAGTTAAATAAACAGCAAACTGCTAATGTTATACACACGTGCGAGACTTCTTTTGGCTCAGTTGATTTCCTATATTGACAAAGCCAATTGGCCAATGAGATCTGAAAGGGTATGGGCCATTTATGCCTCAGCCAATATTGTCTGTGGATTAGAGGTGGTGCCATTTCACTATGCACCGCTTAACATGGCCCTTAGGTCAATTAGCAATTGCAAACTAAAAGGAACAAAACTATGTTGCTATTGGAGGGCATGAAGCTGTTGTTATTGTTAAGGTACGTGATATACCGGCATTGCCATAATTGACATCACAGGTGTTGGGTTTGAGTTTAATCTGGATATTCGGTGAATATGTTCTCCCCAATGGCGACTTGGGAAGAAGTGATGCGAATCCTTTTGCTATCGACTCCATTCACCAATGCTTTCCAAGTGGCATTTTTTTTCCCCCTCTCTCACTGTACCCATGATGCACCTCTTTTCTCTCTTTGCTGCTGATCAATAGTAATAAGGTTTGCCTGCAACACACTTTGCTGATCACATGGTGGATGCCAATCGTACGTCTCTTAACCCGCTTACATCCAGTCACAAGGATAATCAGAGTCTATGCGAGCCATTTATGCACGGATTCCACGTATTACTCAATTAAACACACTCTTTCTGTCATCCACATTTCGCAAACAACTGCTCCACTAACAGGATCAATTAGTAATCGCCTATTACTTACCTCTTTGCTACAATATACACCGATTGTTATGCACCTTTGATTAAAAACAAGAATATTTGCTTGTTAAGTTACTCTGATTATGGATGATTTATTTACTAATATAGCAGAGGTATTTTAGTTGATAAATTAATCTATATAGAAAGTTAAAAGCAGGTTTTGAGTCATTGTTGTAGTTTTTACATAAAATTTAAAACGTAATTACGTACATCGTTTTGATTTAGTACAGATATGAATTTTTCAAATTGTTAGTGTTCAAAAAAATTGTGATCAACATTTCTGGTTTATTTATTACTTATACAAATTGAAAACAAGCCAAATTCTTTTTATTAAGAAAGCATTCCGCTTTTGGCTAATTTAATCAAATAAACTAGCTTAAAATTTTTGTTAGATTTGATATGATTTACATTCTAGACTTTAAATATCAATACCCAGCTGGGTGATCATAATTTCTGATGATTAATGCATAAATGTTTTCTGCACTCAGAACTTAAATAACTACTTTGATTAGCAATTAATTTTCTTTCATTGTTACTGAGCGCAATTTAAGTAAGTAACTTTACACTTAGCAATGCAAGAAAATAACTCTAATAGTCAATATGCATTAGTTTTAAAATTGAATACTATAAGTTAGTTTTGCGGCACAAGTTTTCAATGTTCATGTAAATTTACTTGCAAGTCCTTTAATCGTTTTGCATCTCCTTACTACTTAATGTTGTTACTTAAAATTGAAGCAGATATTCTGGGTGTGGTAAGCATTGCCTTAACTTTTATTCCCAGTGCTGTTTGCGCGCCTTTCGGGTCACTGCCAAATTACATACACCCTTGGGTAACACGTATCTCATGGGCGAATTACACCTCATTGCTTCTCGCCTCCTTACTACACGCGTACATGTCACTTTTCGTCAGCGAAACACGCGCTTTGAATGTGTAAGTGTGACAAATCGACATATTTAACAGGCGGTGTACTGCTGTGAAGCGAACGGGTCGCTTTTGCAAATTCACCTTGTACAATGCAATGCGCTGAAGCCAAGCTCGTTCGTTTGATTTGCCATGCTGAAAGATGCTGAGCGCGTCGTCGTCGTCGGCTGATCGCAGCGCCACCTACACCGAGATAACATTACGTCCATGAATGCAATTTGAAAGGCGGTCACGCCTCGGCCAATCAGCTTGCGAAATTGCTCCAATTGCGACGACGCTGTGTGTGTACAAGTATATATGCCCCAAAAACCGAGCAGCTCTTTTTTCAAGCAGCAAAATGACGTCATAGTTATCGCCCAAGCTGTTGCCACCCACTTGCAAAATTAATTAATTACCCCGACCGGTTTGGCCCTCAGCAACAACTAAAACTAAGAAAAATGCAAAATATGAGGAAACCGAAAAGCTAATAAGAAAGGAGACCCCCCCTCCAAAAAAGGGGGAGTATTAAAATTAAAAACGTCTTTTGAGTTACTTTACTTCTGGGTGTATAAGCAGAAATCCGGAAGCAAATTTGGGGGCGTGGCCGGTGGTTTGGAAAAGCAGTATGATGCAAAAGTTAATTAAAAACCTGCAAAGTTAGGGCTTCAATTCATGCATAGTGCTATGTGGTTTCTGGTGGAAAAATATGAATGCGTTCATTGGCTCATCGACTGCATTGCATTGCATGCTGGGTGTTTTCGGTGTATTTTTTCTCTCCTTATTTAATTCTGAAGATATTTCCGCACTTGCCGCATGTAGTGTTTCTGCTGGTTGATGACGTTTTGAGGAGAGTAATTAGTTTAAGTCGAATGGATGTCTTGCCTTTGATGCTACTAACTTAATTATATCTCGATTGTGCCAAGAGTAATAGCGTCGACAAATGAATGCTCTGATATAGACGAGCTGCAATTTTATGCGACGATGCAAATCAAAAGTTTGAAGAGATATAATATAACTGCAACTGCCATTCATCATGGGGAAAATATTTAACACTATACCATTTTGAAATAACTATTTATTGCTTTGATACACTGTTTATTATTTACTGTATCAACAGTTTCTTTGTGTGGGTAATTTGAAACATTCAATTAGTCCAATTAAGCTGTAAGAACACATTGATTTATTTTCTCTGAATTTTCTAGAGCAAAACCTCAATATTTTCCATATTTTTAACATTTAAGGAAATCATCTCTCACAAGAGGGCAGAAGGAAATTGAATTTGAATCTTTATTTTTACTATAGTTCTACCAAAATAAGAAGAGACTAGTGCCCCGCCCACAATGAAAGACTGGCCAATTGGCGTACACCACGCTTGCATCGGATATATTGGCCAGTCTGCATTGTGGGCGGGACGGGGCGGGGCACTAATCTCTTATTTTGGTAGCACTATACTACGTGTAGTTATATTTGATTTTAAATCCAACAAGAAATCAAGTTTGGGACACAATGCTATTCAAATATATGAAGTTATTGTATATAAAAATCCAATTGAGTGTGATTTGCAAATCTCATTGTAGGCCTAGCGATTTTGAATGGGTGCAATGAATTGAATGAATTGTCTATATAGTACATAG
>WWPM01020851.1:0-14304 GCA_023279145.1 Glomeris maerens
CTTTCAAATGGGTTAATTAAACAGCATCATCAATCATGCATGAAATATAACATTCATAAATACACTGATTGCATGTACTGTTTAAGTGAAGAGCTACGCTTTTAAACTTCAACATGTTATAATAATATTTGACAGAACGTTAATGCTATTAAATGTCATGGTCACTAGATACCCACTGAGGTGAAGGAAAATCAATAGTTTGAGCGACCATATCTATAAATTTACAAGAAAATAGTTCAATGTATTTGAACCGAGAATACCCAAACACAATTAAACACCTTGGTTAGCCGACTCGTCCAAATTGGCCAATTCATCACTAGTGTAGGAGTTACCAGTGGTGCCCCAGAAGCCACCAAATGATGCATATCCTGCAACATAAGTTCAAAAGTTATTTTTTTAGGAAAAGTCTAATTGAAACATTTGCCAAATTACCTTCATTTTGAACTTGAGCAACAATAAATGGTTTCTTGTAAGTATGGTCACCAGATTCACATGGTGAGTTGCAGCTCATCTGAATGTTGTTGGTGCAACCAGGTGATGGCACAAGTTCGGTTATGACTTTGGGTTCGTCGGAGTCTTCAAGAACTGCGTTGGCTTTGGCTTCCGTGACGACAGCGGTTGAATCATCTGCCCACGCGAAGCTAGTATGCCAAGCAGTAGTGGGGAAATCATCAATGACCAGCTCAGTCAACACTTCTGAACAGGAACAAAGATGATGAAGGCCTTGTCATATATCCAAACTAACATTTCATAATATTGATTGGATAACAGAAATAACCTGATTCATATGCAGTGTCATCTATGGTAATTTGGTACTTCTCTACCTCTACCTCCACATCACCTTTGCTTTGCATTTCATCCACGCCAAATTTGCTTTCCTCTTTGCTGCAGTTGGCCATTTTAGCAGCCGCATCATTTAACGCTCTCTGTCAATGAAAACAATGCATTAATCTGTCCACAAATTCTTATATAGATGTTCGATTTCCGCAATTTTACAGTGTACATAATAATACATTGAATGAAAGCAAATGCTTATAAATGTCACCTGCAGATAACCGTATCGGTCATCGGCGTCTTGTGATTTCCCTTGAGATTTTTTGCAGGCTTTCAAACGTCTTGGAGACTCCAGTTTCTTGGTCTCAGAAACAGGAGTGGACACCTTTCGTCTGATTTTGGAAAGCAATTCAGGGTGGCCTTTCAAGAAATATATGTTTTGGAATTCATGCAGTAATGCGGCATTGGTGTCAACAGCAGCAAGGGCTTTCCTGGGCGAAGAAACTTTATGAAAGCCGTAGAGATTGAGCTGACGGATGAAACTTGTCAGATTGGAGGTCTTGAATGTTCTGCAGTCCAGGTATTTATGTTGAAAGAGGCTGTAATCCAAGGTAATAGTGTTGCCATTGCATCCCCAGTTGATGGCTCTGCTCGTGCTGCTGTTTACAATGTTCCACAGCTTAAATGGAAATTTCTGATGACCCTGTATGCAATCCATTTTCGGCAAAATATTTGTCTTCGTTTTCCAAGTGCGCTTCTCTATAGGAATGTGAGAAATAATTTGAATTGAAAACCCTATTTGTAAAGCCGCAACTTTCACAAACAAAATCCGAATGCGTTCGGATGTTCGAATTCGGCGTTCCATTTTTTTCGACGTGGCACGTTCCAATTTTTTATTTTTATTGGGTCCGTTCGAATTGTTATTGTCACTATAAAATATATTGCGTACTTCCTTTTTTTGATTTGCGTCGTTTGATAGCCACTTCCCAAATGCTTTCGGCACGAAACATCAAATATCAAGTCAATATGTCCACTTTTGCTAAAAAGAACAAAAAGTTAAAGTTATTCGAATGTTTAGAATTTGAACATAATCTTGACGATAAATGAATTTACCGCTCCAAAATTCGGCTTGGATCAGACCAATGAGAGTCGATCGAGGTTTGGCACTTGATGCTGGTAACGCACTGTGTGTTATATTATGACGTCACGGTGGCAAGGAATTTCATCAGTGGCTAGTGTCCACCAATTGGAATTCAGATTGGTAGGTGATTACGTCATTAACGATGGCTGAGTGGAATTATGGTGGCGACGCCATCGTGGTGGCGCTGCGGTCGTTCTCAGTTTCAATGCTGCTGTGCCCACGTGAACGCGGACAGGCGTACTGGTATTGAGATTTTGTGTTGAAATCATACAAGCTGTGAAAATGGGCAGTAGTAGAAAGAAAAAGCTGAAAAAAGCCACTTTCCAGAAGGTTAAATTGAAAGTTGGCAAGAAGTTGCCTAAAGCGAACGCCACTGATACGCGTTTCAAGACCAAAAAGATCCGAATAGTCGGACAGTTACAAAATACGGATATAACGGATGGCAATGAAGTTGCCAAAGATATAAGTGTACGTGCTAATTCTTATTTTAACTGTTGTTAAGCCGTGTCAACGTCATTCTGGATGTTTAATCCCAAGGTTTAATCAATGCAGTTTTCTAAACACTGTTTGAAAATGATTAATCACAGGAATATATATCCTGGTTACGATGGCTATTCATCATTGCAATGGTTATAGTCCATCACAAGTATATCTGAATTTTACAATTAATTAGACAACTTATAAAATACTGGACGAGTATAACAATCATTTAATAACGCCGGTAATTTATGCTTTCACGATACCAGTTTATACCGCGTAATAAACATTGCCATATATTTAGGTAAGTATAATTCTATGCTGGGCAAAATTTGACAAAAGTAGAAAGTCTATACACTTTTGTAAATACAGTAACTGCAGAAGATATACATAGAAATTGCAAACAAAATAATGCCACTCTAATAAAACTGATGTAATTATTCGATTTGTCTATTTGCAGTCCATCCTTCCAAAGTTGCAACATTACAATGCGAACATGAGGATAGCAAGTTCGATATCTCTGAAGGATGTGTTGCGAACCAATCCGGAACTGGTGGAACAACATCTGTCACTGTTACTGGAACGGGTAGTAGAACTGATCATGGACGCAGATCCTCAAGTGCGAGACCTCGCCAACGAACTTCTGGTCACCATCTTCACCAGTGTCACCATAGCCCAAATCACTCCTTTCTTCGGTATCGTGTTGTCTTACCTTTCATGCGGCATGAATCACATCTCGAAAAGCATTCAGATGAGTTCGCTTCGCACGTTTGATCTCCTCATGGCTCACTGCCCAAACCTGCTGAGAAACTCGTCCGACAGTTTACTTGACAACTTCCTCAACTTGATGTCCAAGCAAAAGAACGAGAATTTCTGGAAAGGGGCACCGACAAGTGGAGCAAGCGGCAAGCAAAGGGTATTATCAGCAGACCCTTCGGCAAACGTCTCCGGCGATGCGTGGTACCACGCTGTCTTCCTTAGACTTGAGCGATTCTTTCGCGTCATTCTCCCCGGCAATGACACTCATTCGACAACCAATGATGATGGCCTTTCAAGTGATACTGCTAAACATTCAGTTATAAAAACGGTGTACGTAACTTGCGAGAAGCGTGCCAATTTTCAGTTGTACAGCGTGGATGCAAATGGATTCCAATCTGAAACTTACAAGTACAGTCAAATACTGCAATTTGTCAGATAGTTTAGTCGTTTATTTTCGGACCTTGCTATTTTTTGTTTATAATTTAGTGAAAGGAAATCTGGTGCAAGTTATGATAGGTGCAGTTTATTCGCCGACGATACTAAGGCAAAAGAGTTGCTGTCAACTTTAATTCCACTTTTGATTCAAGGATGGATTTCATCCTCTACGCGGAGAGAATCAAGTGGTTGTTTGCGTTGTTAAAGTTGACGTTTGCATTTTGGAAATGCCAGTTTGTAACCCGTGTTTGCTTGGTATGCAGGTCATGATTTGCTGCCAAGCGTGGTTATATTTCGACATTGCATTGCGAGCATCGTCCACATGTTTGTCATGTATTTTGAAAGCATTGATGCTGAGAAGGAATTTGTAACCGATGATTGACATTTTCTTTTGCTGTTGGTGGAGTACTGTTTGTTGATGATTTTGTTCAATTATTCCAAAGGTTAAATGGTTTTGCAAGCAACATTCCAAGTGGTTGTTGGGGGTATTCATGGCTCATTTTCCCTACTCCGTTGTTTCCCCAAGAAGGAAAAAGAAGATGCCAAGGCTAGAGTCAGATGTACTGCATTAATCCAATTCATTATAGTATTCATTATTGCCGCACATCAAGCAGATATTGTACACATGCTATTGCAAGTTTGTCATGTTTGTAGAGTTCTTTTCACTGTTTAATAGTTTTTATTCCGTTAAGTTGGCTTCATCACACAAATGTGGCATACAGTATCTGATGTGTGTATGGGCTTAGCCACCTTTGCTGAAAGTGTACTTTCATGTGTTTCCAAATGTGAACAGGATGCGAAAAGTGCAGTTGAACTGAACATTCTGCTGTGTGATATTGTTACATCATACAATATGCATGTTACTAATTTGGCAACGAAATATCACGAAGTAGTTGCAAGTTATTTCAAGAGTATCTTTGGCCAGAAAATTGATGTTACAACGAAGCAATTGCATATTGTCTGCAAGGCTTTGAAAGTAATTTTGATGAAAAGCAAACGAAAGCGTAAGAAGTGATACTGTTGTCGCATATTGATTTCAGTATTACAAGATACATACGTGTTTATTCCATAAAATTCTTTAGAATTTACAAACGAAATCTTAAAGGATGCACTGAAGATGTACAGACAACTTCCACGAGAGAATGAGAAATGGGTCATGTTGAAATCACTTTTTAAAGCATTTGCGTTTGATGATTGCTATTTGCACCTGAGGAGGTAATTTGTTTCTCGAATTGTTATTTTTGTATTTACATAGTGTACTTCATTAGTTTTCAGGCAATATGCGATTGGATGCATATTGAATCGTATGAATTGCTCAACCTTAACACAGCATCTTGGGAATCATTGTCAATAGTTCGAACTATGGTGATGCAACGCTGTAGGGAGTTTTCACTTGATATATTTGATAGTTTGCCAAACATATTGGGTGTGTTTTCCATTTTAAGTGTTTCTCTTTCAAACCGATGCGATCATAGTCTGATTTCTGTTGCAGCACAAATTGGAAACATTTCTGTTAAATGTGAAAAATTGGAGGAATCTCAGAAACTAGTTATCGAGCTTCTGTATTGGTGTCCCCAAATTCACTCAGCTTGTTTTACATCTCTGCTGTCTGTTTATAACTCACGCTGTCTGCCACTGTCAACTGTACGGTATTCTTTCCAGATGTTAAATACCAGGTTGGATACAATGTACAGTATACTTAACTGTTCGAATATTTGGTAACCATATTTTTAATGTTTGTAGATTTCTTGGTGACATGCATGGGCATTGGTGTGATGACATTGCGAAGTATGTGAGCTTTCTTTTAGGCTGCGCAGCAGGTATTTCAACTGTTCTTGCATATTGATTTTCCTTATGTTGATCAAATTTTATAATTCCTAGGAGTCTTTAAACAAGAATTGATGAAACTTGCAAATAAGCGGGGTGAATTTGACAATGGAATTCAGATTGTCATGGATAATAATGTGTGTATTGAATATCACCAAAGTTTGGCAGATGTAAGATGTGTGTGATTCTGTTGCACCGATTCATTTGTTTGATGTATTATGTATTCAAAAGTTAGATTATGCTATTTTAAATCGATTGCAGATTGCTGTGCGATATTTGATGAATGTTACATCTGTTGGGCAGCTGCGTTTACTCGGTCAGACTTGCATTTCGCAGTTGTTGGTAAGTTTTAAATTTTAGTCTAATTGCTTTGGTTTTCTGGGAATGTATAGCCACAATAATTACTAAAATTTTAACAATGCATCAACTTAATATACATGCTTAGATAATTTAATTAGGCACTAATACAGACAGTAAGTGGTCTTCTAATTTGAAAAAGAATTAAAGGGACAGTAAGCTACTTTTTACCTGTTTTTATTCAAAATCTTCATTGCTATCTACTGTAAGCGAAAAACATTTTTTTCATTTATGGAATCTATAATTACAATTTCGTAATTCTTATTGTGTTTTTGCGAACTATTACACATGCCTATGCATTAAAATTTGTTGTTGTAAATCGAAATATAGCTGACTTTTTTTTTACCAAATGATAATTTAAACCTTTTCATCTCATAGTGTTATGTTATAATATTTTTAGGGTGAATATCGTGCATTGCCCCTGCATACTGCCATTTGCCTGTGTAGACTAATTTCTACATTATGGGAGATGCTTCCAGATTGCATATTGGATGGCACAACAGATTTGTGCCTAGCCCTTTTGAAAACAAATGTAAATTCGGAGACCAACTTGAAAAGGTAGTTTTCATTCAAATTAAGGCCAGAGTGGCAGGAGTTTCATTCAGCTTTGATTTTACGTTAATTTGCCTATTGGACAACAATACAAGAGTTTGACAATTTTAAATACAGCAGTGCCTCGAGTTGCCACTGTATCCAGTTACAGAATTTTCAGGTTTTACGAAAGAAAATTTGGATGAATTTCTGTTTCCTAAATTTCCTATGAGAAAATGTGATTCCGATTGCAAAATGTTTTTTTAACTACTTAATTCCATAAACCGAGGTTCCACTGTATTTTACACATATTACCATGAATTGTTTCAATTTTTTCTATCTGTAGTGATATATTTAGCCTTTTGAAGAAGATGGTGCAATTTTCTGGATTGCAGTTGAAAATTCTTAACAGATTTCACAATAATATTGCAGGTCTGTACCATACTTTATTTAAGAATATCCTAATACGTATTTGTAAATGAATTGCTTGTATGTCTATACTCAAACAAAATGACTTCATTTTCCACTTTTGAAACTTGCTACTTATACGCGGTACTTATTAGCATAACCCGCAGCTAGAAGTATGAAAGCCATTATTGGTTGTTACCCAAAAATATATAGCTATGCATAAATACCAGTAAAAAGAATGTGAAAACATAATTCCATACTATTGTCATTGCTTGGCCAGCATTCGAAACTGGTGTCTCCAATATTGCTTTGAAAATTCCGACATTTCTCTATTTTTGTTCAGATATTCACTGAAAGACAGTAGAAATAATACATTGTAGCAGATTCACAGTTGGTAATATTTATGTAAATAGAGGATTCAACATTGACACTTCTATTAGCTGAAATATTGTGTTTAGAGAAATGATGTTTTAATTGTTGATACAATAGCATAATTGGGACATTTTAATGTCACAGAAAATTGGATACTGTGTAAATAGAGACGCTTTTCTTGTAAATTTTATTTGCCTGTTAGAATTTTCGTATCTGATTAATTTGGGTCTAGTATAATTTGTGAGCAGTATGCTCACCCTGCGTTCACTTCTAGGGCTGGAAGGTAGGCAAATAGAAAGTAATATATGTATTTCATGTAGGACATGCCATCAAGGAAAATTGTCATTCCTTCGGTGAAATGTTAAGTGCCATTGTGGAAATGGTTCCTTTGGAAAGGTTGCAATTTTCAGCAGTCCGTGATATTATTACAAGTTTGGAAGTAAGTCGAGTTGTATATTTCGGAAAGCCCTTGCTGGTATATTATAATACAGTACATGTGCATTGTTACCTAGGTGTTATCAGAAGAATGCAAACAGTCAAAGTGGTGGGCATCAGTAACTTATCATTTGGACACAAAATTGAGAGTTGACCATGTATAATTTTGATATGACAAAATAAAGCTTCTTACATACAGGCCTGAGTAGACCTCTGTTTAAACGTATTTGTCCTATTGAATTTTTTTACTGTTCTTGACATTCCTGATGCCAATGTAAATATCTGATGTAAACTTGCAATTTTTATTTTTAATAAGTCCAAGTTACATATCACGATAGGCAGATAATGACTCGACTGATTTCATGGCGGTTTGTGGTTCTAGAAAGAGCAAAGATTCACCTTTCAATTGGTGCTCAGCAGCTTCTGTAGCACAACCTAGTCAAAAAGTTATTACAGTTTCAAAAGTGTGGCAATTTTTTCTGGGACACCCTGTAGTACATAGTTAACTAAACAGTGGTATCAATTACCTGCAGTTCAATAAAGGATCTCAACATAGGCATTAACTGGTTGATCACTGGTCACGAAGGGGGGGAGGGGTCAAGGTAGGGGGTCATGGTAGGGGGAGAGGGTCTTGAGTGAAAGTAATTCTGTGATCAGACCACTTGAACCGGTCCGCGTGACCAAATATGGTCATCCCATAGAATTCCATATTACAGTCAAACTTCCGTACTATGACACCTGGCTAACACAAAAGTTTCTGTACTATGACACCCGTCAAACAGGTTATGTAATGGATAAAGCCGTTTCATTAACCTTGATAATCAGACACTTCCATACTATGACACCCCCCCCCCGACGGGTGTCATAGTACGGAAGTTTGACTGTATCAACATATGGTAAACCAAAGTGTACATCGAGAAAAATATTTTTTAAAACACAATATAAAATTTTACCGCCTGAGAATTTATATAATTATGAATTATTTTAATAAATTGATTGGCTGCAATTTTTTGAATGAAAGGGAGCATTTCAATTTTGTGTCAATGGCAACATTTTACGGGACGCCCTGTATATTACAACTGTTTATAGACCTATCACGATATAATTATCATCAGACTCCATTCTCCAGTCTCACACTTTGTTCAGATGTTTCCTCTGACCAGCCTCTGATACATTCTGACTTTCGTTGGGGGGTGATGGCATTTTCGGAAAATGCCAATTTAAATTTCTGTATTTGGAGCGAATTAAACTTAATGCTTAAAAGAAAACATTCTAAAGAAAGGCATTCTTGTTATGAAATCAAGGGGAAACAGGGCAAAACATTGGGGATATGGGAATATATGGTCCAGAATAATAAAAATAAAATCTCAAACAGTGAATGTGCAGCATCTACACTTCGTACATGTAATTACAGTATTGGTGCACAGAGTGAGGTAGGCCAGAAAAAGTGTAAATTATAATAAAATAACCCAATTGCACATACTTGGTGACAAAGAGTTAATTTTCTATGTTGCTCATGGATCGACTGAGCAGATATGACAGTCTTATTGTGAACAATGTCATTTATCCAAGTTCTCAGTCAATTAAACGTAATTTCTTTGAAATTCGTTTGTTGTTTATCAATGTTACACTATTGTAAAATTTGAAGAATGGGAAAATCCCAAAACTTCAGCACCAGAATTTTTCGAATCCATTGTTGGTAAAAGCTTGGTAAAAGCCATATTCAACGGTTCCTATTAATTTCGCCACAAATTTGTTTCACTCGCAAATCGACACACAAATCGGCACATTGGGCTCTATACACACTGCTTGCCCCATGCTATAATATATGAATAAATGGGGGGTATTCCGAAAGTAAGTTTCCTCGTTTCTTTCACGTGGAAACTTTATTGCTAAATAAAATACACCATGGCATCAAAAACTACGCACTTTTCATTATTTTTCAACATAGTTGCCACCGACATTGAGAGAAACCACTCTGGTGAAACACGGTGGCGTGCTCCACCTCAGCAATGGTTTTGAATGTGACGTCCTGAAAATGCAGCTTTCAATGCAGGGAACAGGTGAAAGTCCGATGGGGCAAGATAGGGCTGTATTGCGGGTGATCCAATCTGTCTCATCAGACTTTCACCTGTTCTCTGCATTGAAAGCGGCGCTCTCAGGACGTCACTTCCAAAACAATGCTGTGGCGGAGCAGGGCACCAAGTTTTACCGTACGGGTTTCTTTAAACCGATCGCACGCTGCGACACATGTCTCAATGTCAGTGGCAACTATGTAAAAAAATAATGAAATGGTGTATTTTATTTCGCAATAAAGTTTCCATGTGAAAAGAAATGAGGAAGCTTACTTTCGGAACACCCCTCGTACATGGATTTCAAATTCTCCATTGTGGAACTTGCGATGCCAGGGCAACGTCACTATTTAAGTCAGTAGACACAATTCCTCTGTTTGATGCTGCACTCTCCAAGGTATTGTTCCCTACAGGTTAAATACATACCTTGATGCCATGCAATATTGGACTCTAAAATGATTACCGGAAGTGGTTCCGTGGAACCAGGCTTCGGTACACTCTTTTTAGAGGCGAGTGCAGCTTACATCTACAACTGACAATCGGAGCCTTGTTCGAGAGATTTTTGACGCAAATAGAAAAGGTGTTGCTGCACTTTGCGTGCTTTGCGAGTCCATACCGAAGCAAATAAACACATCTTGCATTTGCTTTTGCTGCCTACCCACAGCTAACGTTTATCGCTTCTAGTATTTAAGAAAACGTGTGAAACCACATTTCTTTATCAAAAAACCCCAGGCCCTATGCTTATTTATTGCTGATGGATTTGTTTAAATTCCCTATTCTTTGCATTAGGCTGCATGAAAAGGGTGTCTTTATGTTTAATATATTCAATAGCTTCCACATGTCAAGTAAATTCAGAAAACGAAAACAGGTACCCACTTCACACGGGCGACTAGTGAAGTCACTGAGCAGCTTGCATTGCCATAAGAATGTTGCATGTAACGCATGTTGGCTACTAAAATCACATCTTCAAGGTCTGATCATTCGCGTTGCATCTTCTAAATCGCTGCAATTAGCATCCTAATCCAAATTTTTGAGTTGTAGAGCATTGTGAAAATAGTCCAATTGAGTAAAGGCATCGGACAGATTTCTAATTTCTGCTGTACTAGGAATGCATGCCCAGCTGCTCATCCTGTATTTCATAATACAATTGCATATAAAACTGGCTGCGCAAGTGGCAACTATCGTGTGGCTAATTTCTCAAAAAATTAAAAAAGTTTCTGTTAATAGCGCACATGGAAAAAAACGCTGATATTTGAGAATAAACGTATTCACAGATTTCGCTACAAATGGTATCCGTAAATAAATATTCCTTTCTGTTGAAACTCGCATTTATCGACGACATATGGCACCAATTAGAATTTTTCGCTGGCAAGCAACTTTTTTTCATGAAACATGATTTCAGGTGGACTTGTAAAGTTTTTCAATGCTGTGGTGGAACACCTCAGGCAATTGTGACGTTACACCGAACACTAATTTTAATTATGTATAGCCCGTTACTAGTGTTCTAGTGATCCATGCTGGGGGAATTGCCATGGATATTAATGAGAGGTGCGGATTGCATTTTTTACAATACTCCCTCCCTGTAAAGGTCGGACAGTAAAATTGTGCAATGACGTCAAACGATTAATTGTATAGTGTTTATTTACTCCAATGTGGTGTATGCAAACTCTTATAGGTGTCAATTGTTTCCATTTTAAGCATCAGTAGACTACGTGTGTAGCATCTGTATGCATCTAACTAACATTCTCATATACTCGGATGGCTCTTTTAAATATAATACTTTTCGAACTGAGTCTGTTACTGTAGTATGTACTAGTATGAAAATGAAGGAGCGCTACAACGAGGTTAATATGGGAATTATTTTCTGCAGACTTGCTTACCATAAAATAAAATAAAAAATAAAATGTTTTTGAAAATCAGAACTGGGCTCAAAAACCTAATGTTGATAGGTTTATTATTTAATAAATAACGAAGGAAAACAACATCTTCATTGCATTCGTCCAATCGGGAATCTGCAACACAACTACTTACCAAAGCAAGACGATATGCAGCTCACTTTCGTAGGTTAGACTATAGAGGCACAAGCACTGACTAACACAACTCTCCACAGTTATCCTTCTATTTTTATTTATTCTATGACACAACTGAAAACCCAGACGAAATTACGTATGTTTAAAGAAAAGTGAATGTCATGTGCTTGAGGGTAAGAGGGTCATTATGTCACTGGAACGTTCCTGGGATGCTCGATATGACATGTGGAAAACAAGTCGGTTTGAAAAAATGCACAAGCTCTTCCTTAATGCTCTAGTTGAAGGATAGGGCAAAAAGACATGCCATAATAAAATAATTTCAGGTAAAAACCATTCTAATGCCAAAGAATTATGCTTGTGAAACGGGCATTTCCATTTTGAAGTAATTTATATGTCTACTGTTTCATGTATTACGGCAATTTAAACGGTGCTGTCACTATACACAGAGGAAATTGTTTTTCAGAACGTGAAATGTTATGAAAAATATGGCATATCCTACACCGATGCATGAACAGAAGTTTTCCATGGCGCGCTCACTTTCAATCAAATCAAGGGTTTTGACGTAAAAATGTAGATATGTTAAAGAACAATGGATTATGATTTGAACGTTCGTCCTTTCAATTATCGTTTAAACTTTAAAGGAACGCCAGGAAACGTAACGGAGGCGGAATTAAGGACCGGAAGCTGTTGGCTAACTGCTCATGAAAATGAATATCGCGTGTCCATCGCTGAAAACTGAAATAAGAGTGGAAGAAAGTAGTTCCAAGTATGTGCAGCATGTTGGCAAGAAGCTGCCAATTAACGCTTGTGTAGGGGCGGTTGCAATACTCAGTTTTTGACCCGGGCCCTACTCCAGTTACATGTACCACATCCGTTTTTAATGTGCCCGTTTTTCGTAATTCACTCAGTTCTGATTATACGATAGAAATCTGAAGTGAGCAGGGAACGTAACAAATCACTACAGCGCTTTACAGCAAAGTTAACAGAAGCAATTTTTATACTACACTGTATATATTGCAGAAATCTATTTTTTTCTCTGGTGATTACAGAAGCTTCCCCGAAAAAATATTGCACACATACATACAGGGTCTTTCTTTTAAGACGCAACAATGGACAACGAGATTTGCCCAGTTTGCAGTTTTCCCAACATGACCCCGCACGCGGAATTGAACAAATTATCGTTGGATTTTATTGCCCACGTAATAATGGCATGCGAGTGGCCTTCGTCTTGCGAGTGGAAATGATGAACACTGTTTTCTTGAGATGAAACGACATGGAAAGAAATTTCTCTAGCCTAAATGAATCCCAATGTTGTACTAGTTCGTGTTCAAAGAAAGTGACCGCCGTTATTCGTCCAACAGTGGTACAGCCGGTCTGCAAAAGCTGATCGGACATTTGTAAGAGTGTCAGGTGTAATTCGGCGACTTTCGGCAATTATGCGGTAACGTAATTCATCAATAGAAAAGCAGTGGTGCCATGTTGGGAAAACTGCAAACTGGGCATATCTCATTGTCCATTGTTGCGTCTTAAAGGAAAGACCCTGTATATAGCACATGCATGTTGTAGTCTGATTTGAACTTCATTTTTGTTTCTGTAACCTTTGTTGGTTATACCGCGCAATGTTCAATGTATTAAATTTGGTATACGGACAACTTTTTGTGTCACTGCATACGTTTATAACAATTACAGAACTGGATTTTGCGACAGAAGCCATTACAGTAGGACCCGCTTATAGCGTCTTCCGCTTACAACGTTATTCCGCTTATAACATACAAATCCAATTTAACAGATTTTCAGCGTGCCAACAAAAAAAGTCCGCATTTAACAAATCCCGCTTATAATGTTGAAAAATTTTGCATTTGACCGCAACGCTATATCGAGGTCCTACTGTATTTAGTTAGGGTCTATTTCAAATGTCTGTTAAACTCTGAATTTTTTCCGGCAGTTTTTTTATGCACGTATCATTATGTGAGACCATGCAATATAAATATAGCATGCAAGCATACAGAAAAAGTTTTGCACCTTTAAAGGTGCAATAGATGTCTCAACCATAACACCCTGTTGATGCATAAATACACCCTCTGTTCTTGTATCTTTACACCCTTGACAACTTTTGACACCCTACAACAAGTTCATATTAGGGTGTTAAAATTAATCCGAGTGTAATTAAGTCATGCCAACATCCTCACCATTCATTGGGTCCCTGGTACGCATTTCTGAGTTACACTCCCAGTGGTTTGCAAACGTCCCACCCAATTTAAAATTGTTTTCGGGTCTGAGATCACTTTTGCCGACCGGCATTGAAGTGACGAGGGAACGATCTCTTAAGCCAGCTGTCATCACCGAGTAGATTCTTACAATACTCATTATGTACAAAAACACTTTGCTCTACAGACCACCGCTTCATTGTAACTGAATTTAAAATGACAAAGAGAATGACTACCCTCCCACCGGTCTACGCCCCATCACTGAGTACAGAAACATCAACATAAGGATGCTTCAGTTCTATTGGTCATCCTATATGTACTGTATAGGCCAAGTGATGATATTTTGTCTTACAATTTCTTGCAGCATAAATTTAATTTCATTTAGACATCCAAAAAGGATCACAGCAAACCCATGGGGGAATCCTTCAGAAACGATTGGTTGCTGGCAAATAATGGCAACGTCTTCATGTAACTGAATG
>WWPM01020852.1:0-13312 GCA_023279145.1 Glomeris maerens
TTTTTTTTTTACCTGGTCCTGAAACAATGTCTAGATTTCAGCCTCAATCAGTTTTGCTTTTGTTGATGATGAAATATTTCAAGGACAAAAAGATATTATGCCTATATTGAAAACCTGTGGGCTATCGTAAAAAGCTAGACTTTGCTAAATAGATTACGCAACAATAACAAAAACTGATTGAGGACCAGCAAATAGCAGAAAGCTGTAAAAAAAACCTATTTATTCCATGCCAAAACGTGTTCAAGAAGTTATTAAAGTTAAGGGAGGACATACAGGTATTTCATATTGAAGTAATTTGAATTGTGTTCGTTTTTCTATTTTTATTCATCTATATAATCAATAAAAGCTGTTTTTTTTTAAATTATTATCAATTGCGTTAATTCACATTAATTCGCACACTACTGTACATAAACTGCGTATATAAAATATATTTTGAACGCTATTTGAAGAAAAACTCACGCTCCAGGAACTCTTTTGTTGAAACACTGAGCTTCTTTACTCCTTTCTTGCTTCTTATCTCGGATTTTATGGTACAATTTGCCCAAAACGTCCATTCCCATGATTTAGGATGATTGGAAAAATATCGATTAAATAGGATTTCAGAGTTTGTAAAGGTTAAAATGAAAATCCGTTTGCAGAAAGATGAAGGGAACTGCAGACGTCAAATACGAACAAAACACTACTGTTGACTGCAGTTTGCTCGATGAAAGACTACACTCATATGTGATGGAATGGGAAGAAAGAGCTGTGACGTCACAGAGTTCCTGAACGCTCATTGGTGCAACCAAAACAAGATGGCCGCCCAACAATTGAGTAATTCCTCAGGCGGAACACATGCAACTACTACTGTTCAAAAAAACACACATTGTTTTGTGATATTACTTCAAGTGAAAAGCTTTTTTGCAGAATTGAGATGACCTTTTGCAGCAAATGACCAAATAAAGTCTTAAATAGGCCTAAAAGCTAATTAACTAACACATTAGGTTCAACCAAGCAAATTTAGAATTAAATAATATGCTATAGCTGTAAACTATAGGATGGAAAACATTATGTATTTCTGGAAAACTGAATGAAAAATAAACAAAAATTCTGATAATTCCAAGACTAATCCTATTTTTCATTAACTTTGTGCACAATTCGTATCTAAATGCAAATTCGAAAAACCAAATAATGGCAAATGTAAAATACTAATTTAAAATATCTACAAAAATTTTTTTTTTTAAATAGGCGCAAAATTAGACAAAAATTCTTCAAGCAAACTTTAATATCTTTTCATAACTAAAGCCATAGTTTAAAACTGAAATGAAATATTCTGAATAGATTGAAAATTCTTATGAAAAACCACTCACAATGCAATGACAAGATGATGAAAAGCGAAATTAAAATGCATGCTTCATTTACCAAGTTTCCATGACAACACAATATAAAAGACAGAAACATATTTCCACTCCTCCTATTCCACACATTTACAAATACACATCTTTTTAATTAAAGTCAAGTGACATTGTAATAGAACTGTATAAATTTTAAATGTCATTAATTATTTCTCCATCAATATTCACATTTTTAGAACCAAAAATACATTTTGAATTATGAGCCATTACGTAATCGACAGCAAAGTGCCTCAGAATGATGCTAATTGGTTAGATCCGGCTCCTGTCAATCAAACATGGGCGTGACCATACGTGTATGGAAAACCAAATGCGTCATAGCATTTCGGAGCAATCTTGTCAGAAATTCATAAAATATTTGGAAAATCCACCAATTCTTTTCAAAATCCGAATAGTTTTCATAAAATTGGATTATTTATTCTTATTCTAATAATTATAACTAAATCTGGGCAACACAAATTTCAGCATCAGAATTCAAATTACAAATTAATAGCTGCAGTAAGTTGTGAATTATGATTAGCATTGTATTTTACAACAGTTTCTATACAAATTCATTGAAATTAAAATACTGTGTTTCCTATCCTAATATTAATTAAAAATAAGCATGGGGAAACTTCGATTACAGCGAAACCTCGTCTATAAGAGCACCACAAGTGCAATTAATAATTATTAACACCAGTATAGGATATTAACTATCGCATAATGCAAATTTTCGCAATATGTTGCAGATGCTTAAAGTTGAAAATATCGATTTTGAAGGCCTATCTCATTCAGGAAAATCTGTTCCGTCAACTTGACTGTTAACCTTTTCAAACAAACCCAACAGTGTCTAGTGTTCAAACACAAGTATGGCTCGTTGAATAGGTCACACACACACAATGCATTGGGCCTCTTCATTCAAGGTTAGAAATAACATTAATAAGGCTGAAAGGCAAAGCAAGTTTAAACATTTGGCAATTAGTTGCCATGGACAACGTCTTCCAATATCTAAGAGCTTCCACAAGTCAAAGCAAACATCTTGTTTCAACCTAAATCACTCTATTCATGTATATCCTATACAGCATATAGGCCTATAAACCGAAATTGAAAATAAAGTAAAATAAATACCAAAATTTAAATAATTTTAAAGATAACCTAGTTTCATATTTTAAACAGAAAAAAGAGAAATACCCGGCCATATTTATGAAAAATCAATGTTTATTGTATACAAAGTAGGTCAATGTTTTTGTGTTATTTTTACAGTTAGAAGGAAGCTATATACAGTATGTATATTTCACAGAAAAATATACAGTGCCCTTGAATACACGACTTTCTGAGGAATATCACAGAAAATGTAATTGCATTTATTGAAATGTTAGTTCAAAATTTTCTAATTTTCTGCAACATTACTACAGACTTTTCTTCAAATATAAGTGTCATAAGCTTTACTAATATATTGCATTACCATTTATTATGGGGAAATTTCAAATAGTACAATATCGAAACTGCAGATTTTGTTGTATTAACTTTTGTAATACTGGATTAAATTTATTTGCATTTAATGCTGTCAACATAATAAATCTCACACAGTAGGTGCAAAATAATAAATCACACAAAACCTATTACTGGACCTAACAAATGCCATGTACAACAATAGATCTTTGACCACACCCATTGCAACACTGTTATTGCCCACCTTATATATAACTGCATGAAGTTGAACTAGAGCCAATTTTCTTTACATAACTGTACATATCCAAACCAAGACGCAGCTTATTTTTATCCAAGAAGTTTATTGTTCAGAGAAACACAATGTGGATTTTAATATACAGTATGATGCTATATTGAAATACAATTGGTAACAAAACCTGGCCACATATATGACAATTTAACAATTCTCAATTCAGCTAGCAGTTTTACAATTTAGAATAAAATATTGCAATTTATTGAATGTTGTAAACTAAAAACAATTTCAATTTAACAAAACACTTTTGCAATACTGGTTACATTATTAATTAATCAAACTTTCTTCTGCTGTCATATTATAAACATGATATTCCCATTAATGACTTTCTTAAGCCTACAAAATAAATTCCATTTAGTTCAAAAAATAAACTGAATGTCAAATAAATAAATGCATTCATTAGAATATGCCATTCAATTTAATTCACGTTGCAAATTTGATATCATTTTGTTTAATATTTCATGTTGTATGTAAAATACACCAAAAAGCCCAATTTTTGGAGATATTTAAATGCCTGACATGTGCAATTTTTCAGTGAGTGTCTGGGTGTGAATAATACAAAAGACCAGCAATATAGGCCTACATGTCACACTTGCATAACTGCACTTAGGATGGGGATGACAAAAAAGATAAGCCGGGATACGCCCTCACGGCAAAGCATGAAAATCAGTGTTGCAAAACGATGCATACTTACATTTGTTCAGTTACTAGAAATAATTATAATGCACAACAGTTTTGTGCAATAAATTCCATCAAATATAGCTTTGAATTTGGAATTATTATTATCGGCCTACTTTGTGTTTCACATGATCCAGAACCCACAATTTTATTTGCATCCATAAAAATAATCAACGAATCCTCATTCAATTTGCACACTGCATACTGTACATTATGTGAAACATTTTGGTGCTATACCTTTTACGGAAATCGCTCTCCCTTCATATCAAGTATTTTTTCGCAGTGATCACACATAAGCCTATTTGAATTAATACATTCTGGACAGAAAAGTCAAAAAGTTTAACTCCGTTAGTATATTATATAATGAAAATTGTGAAGATAACATAAAAGCAATGTCAATATATGAAGCACAATGACATCTTTTTTTCCACTTAGCCAAGAAAGTACTATAAACACTGAACCGAAACCGCTGCCAACACGCAACACTGATTTTCTTAAGTTGTGTTGCTTCTGAATATGATGCACTTTTAAAAAGAGGTGAAAAAATTAACAGAAAATGTGTAAGTCTTTTTGCATTTAAATAGTTGACATGTCATGTCCTGTGAGGTCACCCTGCATGCAGTAGGGGCTACTACAATGTACTATACACAATAAACGCAGGAAACACCATGCACGTGACGTCACAGCAATTCTCTATGCTCTAAGAATTTTGTCGGCTTTTCAATCACACAGAGAAAGACACATTAAACAAAGACAAAACCGGAAATCATGTCTAATATGAGCTCAGAGTTTTCACAGAAACTAGATTAGGCAACTATAAATAATATACCTAATTATAAATGACCCCATAAATATTTGTTAGACCTAATCTGAACGCAAAAAAAGGCCCAAGTAATGATGTCACTAAAAGGAAAGAAAAGTATCGACTTTTTGTGAAGCAGTATCGAAACGTATATCGACTGTGTAGAGCTGTATCGACTCTGTTTAAAGCCATTTCAACGTGTATCGACATTGTCTAAGTTTATATCAATATGTATCGACTCTTTTTAATTCCATATCGATACATATATAAAAGTTCTGTTGATTTTAAATATAATCCTCATGTTGAGACTGATAATAACCAATATTAAAAAACAGAGAAGCTGAAATTAGGATAAAAATGGCGATGGTTGACGTCACAGCCGACACTGTAATTACCATTATGAGGATGTCACATACACTATTATGTTGAAAAAACAATAGCATCAACGATTATACTATGCATGTTTGCCATCTAGTGTCATTATTATGATGGAACAATATGCTTGGCAACATACTATATACTTGTACTAAAATAAGACAAGATTTGCTGTAGATCCGGGGCAACAGTGTAAATAGCAGGAAATACTAATTATCAAAATTTCCTCATTATTTTGTTGTATTCAAAACTAATATTCACAAAACAAGGAATAGAAAAGCAATTAAAATTGTTTAAATTGTGTAATTGTAGACAGTTCAGCTGAATTTACTAGTAAAAAATTCTTCCCTTGAAAAATAAAATATTTCGATTAATAAAGTAACAGCAGAAATTACAAAAAATAATTAATTTTATAGTTTCATCAGATTTCTATGCAATGCAGTATATTGATTGTAAAAACAGTTTTGAATCATCAAATTGTATAAGTTGGAATAATTAAAAAGTAAATTAGGAACATTTTAACTAATAATTTTATTTTGTAAATATACTTTACAATGTTAGAATTTCATTCAGTTTTTATTTATCATTTATAGACGATAGTTTCTATTTCAAATAAATCTTACAACATAATTTCTACATACAAACTGCATTTACTAGAAAGATTAACAAGTTAATGACTTTTAGCCTGATTCCATTCAATAAATATAAGCTAATATTCGAATTAAACTTAGCATTGATTTAAATTTTACTCCTACAGAAAAACACTTATCAATTTGAATTGATTGTGAATTAGGATTAATGTTAAATGCAATTCCCAACTGAAGACATAAAAGCAATTCCACAAAATAACAAACGAATGCGGAATTGAAATTCGGATCGAATTGCAAAAGAAGGAAATCCGTCTTGACAAAATTTCCACAGAAGCAATTTAGGAACTAAAACAAGATACCGACGGCCAGAGGGCGCCTTCTAATTCTGAAAATTGCAACAAGGAACCAGCATTTACCCGTTTTCCATTACATTATCACAAGAACTTAGACAGCAATTGGAGAACATGATAAGTAAAAATAAAAAATATTGTGTAAAAAGCCTAAATACAAAAATGGCCGCTTTAAACAAAACTGCAATTAATATCGCTTTCTAATTGACACAAAAAGTTTCATGTTAGACAAGTACACTGTGTAATAAACTTAGTTCATATTTCATACATTCTCTGCATTGTTTTTTGCAATATAGTGGTTATTAAGAATTTTTGCATTTAAAATTGACATTGTTAGGCTTATTGAATATTATTTATCCATAATTACAAGTTTGCATTAATTAACAATTAAACTATGTCTATGTCATTGTCAAATATGTTAATGAATTGCAAAATTCAGTTGGTGATCTTCACATGAGCAAAATGATAAAACAACAACCCCATGGTTTTCATTGTGAGAAGTAATAAAAACAAAAACTAAATGAAGTCACCGCTGCAAAAGCGCATAGATTTTCATTTTCTTTACAACTTGTCTGACTGGTTCTTCAGCAATAACAAGGAAAAAGAAAGATAGTATACCGAAGGGCGGGATGGATATTTTTTTAAAAGCTTAGTTATACAAAGGATACAGTAAAAATATTTCTTTTAAACGAAAGGAAAAATTCTGAATTCTGCATATTCACTTTTCTTAGAATTCCCATCTGAAAAAGAACTTTCTTTCCCAATGTCATCACAGAATAAATGAGCCACATGAAGTCAATAAATAATCCACACGAGTGGATTCTGAATTACTTGTGCAAATTTTACCTCAATTAACAAAACAAAAATAATAAAATCTAAAACTAATTTGTGAGGAATAATTTTACAATTTTTTGGACCGTTTGTCAAAACCAAAATTCCATTGTTAAATTAATATTTGACTGTAATAAAAGAATTTAAAAATAAATTGATTCCAACTGATTATTAAATGCAAGTGTAATCATAAATAAACTGAAACATTGCGAATAATTTTTTTTATTTAATTGTTCATTTGCCTAATTGCAGTCCGTTTCTAATTACCCAAAGCATATAACAATGACGTCATTTATGACGAAATTTAGCTAGAAAATGAAAAGGATCTCAACGCAAAGAATTTTTACAAGCTTATGTATTAATTTCGAAATCATTTAGAACAATTATCAGGAAAACTTGTACAAAATTGTCAGAATCCCATACATTACTTCCATGAAAATGTCTTGAGCAAATTTAAATCGTTGCATTTTGGGAATCGGTATAAAAATACTCAGGTTTAAATTCTATTTCAATTTAGAACTTTTTCATAATTCTTACAAAATGTTTCCAAGAAAGAGTTACATTTGCAGAAATTGACAGTATTTATACAAATTCAAAAACAAATGCTGATATCAATAATAGCTGTAGAATATCAAAAAAGCTGCAACAAAACAACAAGATAAAATGAAACACTTCAGGATCTATGTAAACAAAAATAAACTGACAACTGACTGCACACAGTGGCGCCATCTACTGAGAACTGAACGCAGTTATTACCCAATGTAGTTGAGGTGCAGTCTGCTAGATGGCGAAGCCAACAATATATTTTTCAAAATATAAATATCAATAAATAAATAAAATAATTCATAAATAAAGTTTTTTTTCGGAAAATACGAATATTTTATTTTTTAAACCCAAATAATCAAATAATTAATCAACATGAAAAATGAAGTGTGTTTATGTTCAAAAATGTCTTTCATATTCCTATTAATAAAACTACGCATGATTGAGCCTGTATAAAAGCGGTTTATTGATATCCATTTCAAGGGAAATACAAATGAAACGATTTGAATATTTAATTTGCATTCAACTATGAATGAAGGCATAAGCATGCATCATTCATTCATTCATTATTAAGCCAAACCAGATGGTATTTATCTCAAATTTGCAAATAATTTTGAAATTAAAATTCAAACATTTCATACGCATTAAAATAAAGAAATGCAGCAAATAAGTGAATACTAATTGCAAGCTTTAATTGCGTACTTAAATGAGAAATATATAAGTTTATGTCGCCCATTATACATTTCAAATTTAACATGATGCTCTGGCAGCAATAAAATCCATGGGTAATATATTTGGGTAAAAGCACCAGTTTGAAAACTTCACAATTTCCAAAAAAGTTTTCTATTTTAATTACGATACAGTATACTTTAATATCGAATAATGTTTTCAATTTATCTGAATTTGCAAAATTAGTAAATTAATTTAACAACTTAAAAAGCACATTATTCTTTTGAATTTTGTTTGATGTAATAGTTTAAATATATTCTTTTTCATGCATTCAACTGTAAATGCGATTACATAAATAACAATTTAATTGAAATATTAAGCGAATAAATATTTACATTACAAAAAAAAAACAGTAAGTTCGGTAACACACAAAACTGGTAATAAATATATAAACAAATCAAAGAAGGTAAGAAAACTGAATAAAGAAATCACTAGCTCGAAATTAAGATATTTGTGAAACCCACATCTATGAATATAAAGTTGACTTTTTCCAAAACAAGTTCTGTCTGTCTTCCATTTTCGGAATTGCAAACTTAGACAATTTAACAAGAAAAAAATTGCATCTCTATAATGCAGTTTCCATGCATGTTATATCAAAAAAGAAACGAACCAGATTTTAGGATCTCAGCTTTATTGAATCAACATAGGGCAACAACATTCATTGAAAGTATAAAAAGACAATTCTCTTTGAACCCTGCAAGCCATTTTATTATATTTGCTGTTGGCACGTACTTAGACTTCATCGATTTTTCTAAAATGCATTATCAAATCTGCACTTGAGCTTTGTTAAAACTTAGCTGCATTCATTAATACGCAATTCCTACTTTTTAACAACGCAATTAAGCTTATATAGCACAAAAATGAAACTATATTCTTTTATGAAAACTAATTCAATTGCAACTTCATGCATGCAAAGTGCCTATTTAATTATTCCCAGAAAAACTCTATTTCACTTAAAATTGCAAAGATTTGCAGAAACTGTACAAAACTTAATGTATAGTACATGTGAAGTTGATTATTTGAGACATCTGTAAGTTATTCTTCAAAAATTATAGATATTAATGTAAATCATAAAAGATTGAATTCATCATCGTAGCAGTAATAATTAATTTGTATTTGTTCCAGCAATAAATGATAATAGTAATAATATTATAACAAAATACACTCAATGATCATCTACAAATGATTATTATTAATAATACAGTATGATTAACTACAACATTAATCTTATATTAATATTTCTATACTATTATGAAATATAAAAATCATTACTGAAACATTTACTGAAGTCTGCGTTAAAAAATATAATTAGGGTTAAATGATAAACAAAAGTATAAATCAAAAAATGGGAAATTGGGTATAATTGCAACATGTAACTCGAAATCAGCAAGAATTTATTACATATATATTGTATTCACAAGAACAGACCGAGTCCTTGGAGTAAATTGGCGCCAGAAAATTGAGGCAACTATAGTTTCTGAGCAATGAATAGAAGAGTGAAGAAAAACAAATATGCTGAAAAGGAGTTTTTAAAAAAGAAGCCGGGATTTTTTTGGCAACACTTTATATATAAGGAGCCAAAAAAGGAGAAGAAAAATGAAGACTACATATTGCAAAGCATCGAATGTGGAGTGTGGAGTTGAATAAAACATGGATAAGCAGATTGCATGGTCATTTTTTAAAAGCATATTATATACGATTGCTTTCTCTGTATACAGTATAATCTTACATATTTATAAGCACGTTTAGCTTCTTATTTCTTGTGATAGCAGCAAAATGCTTACATCATTTTCAGAGAAAAGTAAATTAAGAAATTTAAATATACAGAAAAATGCGAGTTTGGTTGCTAAGATTAAAACATCCAAATTGTAATCATATTATATTTAACCAAAAAAGCAGAAAATACAGGAGAAACTTTAAAAAAATACTTTCATGCTCAATTTTATTAGTTTTTAAATATAATGTAATATCTGATAATCAATCGCAATGCCCATTAACAAATTCAATAAATCAGACTTAAATTGAAAATAAGAATAGCTTCAAAATAAACAAGAATAAAAATGAACAAATCTTTGAAAAAATACTCCTTATTTCCATTGATTTCCTAACTATGTTTGCTTTTCCATTAATAAGACATTCTTATAGTATAACAATTGAGTTTTATTGTTAATCAAAGCAAGCAAATAGAAGTTGACATGCATGCACACCAACTGAAATTGGTGGAAACTCGATTAATAACATTTTCATTTGCTTCATTTGAAAGGTTGCGAATTCTCAATTTCGGATGTAACCTAATACTTCCTCTATACATACATTATTATGCACCTATAGGGTACATATAGGAATGAATATGTTTAACAATTGTTCATTGTCAGGTGTTGATTGGCAGTTTCAAATTGGCAACAGAATCAAATTCACACGATAAATAGTCAAGCTAAACACGAATTTCACAGCAATTGTGAGGAACTCCAATCGGAGCAGAGTAAAAGGGGAACAAAAAAATACAACAAAAACAAGATGGCGGAATCGATTGGAGATAAGGTGTATATGGATCACTCAACAAAAGCCTTCTTAATTTGCTAGGACAACATGGATCTAATTACAGCAACGTTTGTTCGAATTTCCCAGACAATACAACAAAAATCATTTGCCAAAATTGCAAATGTTCAACAAGGGAATCTAATTTATTTATTTTTTACAAGATTAGACGCAAGGAATGACGTCATAGCAGACATTTGAAGTTGATACTGAAATCCTACACCTTTCATTTCCGACGATGTTAAATATTTCAGTGTTATTTACGCTGGGAGGGATTAAGCAAAATTCCACAGACAAGTAGGCCTAAGTGTTGTCACAAAGATTGCATTTTTTTAATACAGGGATGCCGATTTCAGCAAACATAATGACACCAATGTGTTGAACCCCAAATTCTGCATGTCTTTTGTTAGAAGTCGATCAAGTTATATTCGTTATGCTTCAAGATATAAATGAAATAAAAGGGTCGAATTCGAATGAAACGTTTCTTTAACAATTTAAAGCAATTCGAAGAAAGTCTTCGCATTTCGAAGTAGTATTTCACAAATTCATCAAAAATCTTCGGTTAAATGCATCATAAATAACTAAAGACCAAAATACTCTATTTAGCTTGGCTTATCTAGTTAATTTTTATCATATTTTTGGCAGCCAGTGTCTTTAAGACAAGAGTAGGTACAATCGCACAAATCAAACAAAACAGCATGGAACGTATTCAATTCGTCTTGCATGTCCCTAAACAAGTTAATTAACTTCAGTTGTAATTTTTCTATTGGTCGATTAATCATCGAAGGAGGGGCTATAGAATAGCAGAAAGCAAATCAGAAAAACCCAATATAAAAGTCACATCAAACTGGTATATATCGTTAATCGATATTTTCACTGATGACGTCACGTGTTTTGTAGTAGCCGTCCTAATATATTTACTAGCACTATTAAAAGTGACACTGATTGAAAACCTACATTAAACACAGTGTAATTAAGGACTTGCATTATTCAAATACTAGAAAGGTTGGACATTAATGAGTGGTTAAATTAATTCAACAATGGACAAAATAATATTTATGCAAATATTCAAGAGCATTTATGATATTGGGCACTTACCAAAACTGGCTTTGCACAACCTGGGATTTTAAATAAAAGGCCAGGATATTATATAGTGATCGTTTGTTACAAAATATTAATTTGCCCGTATTATCTTAGATAATTTCATGTAATACCTAAATGAATTGATGGCAATGCACAGCTTTAACATTTGCTTAGAAATCCAAAACAAAAATCAAATTCCGCTTAGGCTTAATATAGTTATTTCATTATGTAAAATTGTATCGATCAATGAGATTTAACAAGGGACAAAAACAGATGTTAGCATGACGTCAAATAACGGATTAACAATTGTTCTTTGTAGATATATATCTAAATCCCATGTATACACAATGAAAGAATGAAGACAAAAAAACAATGTGCTACGTATATAGAAGACAATGATCAAGATAAGTGTATAAGAATGCAAGTAAAACCTTTATACATAAAACCAAGATAATACTTAATAATTATAATTGAGCCAGTTCCTCTAAATAAAATAATGCCTATATAATTAAAGGCAATGAGATAAATAAGTTAAAACAAATTAAGTCAACTGTAACTTACATAGATTAAGATTGACAAATCAATTACTTAAATGTTTCCCATTAATATAATGAAATGGAAATAATTTTCAAATTACCGTTATTTTTCTATTCCCTCCAGATTGATATACAAATAAAGATGTAATTAATTAACGCCAACATGAAAGCAGAGTTTAAAATGGCCAATTAATATAATACTGCACAACAAATTACACACAAGTTCTATGCATACACAAATGAAATCCAAGACAAATATTTGTGCTCGAAATTCAAGTCAATTTACATAAGAACACTAATTAAATGCTGCAAAACAATTATTTAAAATAACAATGCCAGTACTATTAATTAACATGTATACTTTAGCATATTACAGCAAAATAATTTTACATCAAGATGGTGACATTTAATTATCATATATAACAATGATTTGTGAATTCAATCTTTGAAAAATGCCCTTATAGAGGAGGATGACAACACAGAATACTTAATTAATGACAGCAATAATCATTACTATCCTTGTGTCGAACATAGGTGAACGTGAGACGAATGTCTGAATAACTGAATCACATATTTGGCCCTTCCCCTTTCCGCAAAAGTCGCCATCTTGCTCATGCAATTTTCGTAATTTCCCGATAAATTTTCTTTCCATCTAAAGACAACGTTGCTTTTCCAATATACATGTGCCCCATTTTTGAAGAGATACAAGCCAATTGTGCAGAAAGAGATGGTTCGGAATAGCACAGGTAATCAAGATGTGCTTCCCTGCATGGTACCACTATTATCATGAGATTAGCTGGGAAGCATTTCCATGGGGCTGCACATCACCCAGACAACTCATCTGCCATGTGGCTGTTATTCCCATGTATGCTTTATTGACCTATAACCCTTTAAAGCCTGCATTTTCTTTATTGATGTGGGTCTTTTTGGTCCCAAAAAGCTCTTCTATACTTATACAATGGCAAAACGATAACTGTCACTGTTTCGAGATATCCCGTCGAGAACCAGAATTTTTGCCTCGCCCTGTATACTGTACATAAAAATGTATAATCCCTAATGGAAAGGAAAAGGAAAGTGGAACGAGAAAACAAACAAACAAAAAATCACAGTGCACAAGGGACCACTTGCTTTGTTATTTCTGCA
>WWPM01020858.1:0-13578 GCA_023279145.1 Glomeris maerens
GTATCACAATGTTATGCTGTGATTCTACTTACGGGCTGGAAGGATATAAAAGTATGAAAACCTTTTTGCTGCCTAAAATTACGTGATGAAGAGAGAGAAAAAACGTGTTTTACGTAAAGGCAATATTAATTGTTTTGACAACGCCTCATCGACTTTCCAAAATCCGATTACACTGATCTCGTGGGACAATCGTCAGTACGGTTTCCGCTTAATGTCTTCATTTGATAGCAAGCACTTGTCATCATTTCACTAATTGCATCCGATTTAGAGAACCTTGCCTAAATATGCATGCTGCATGGGTTTTTTTTATATCTTATGCGCTGTCAGTCACTAATTATCTGATTTTATTTATACAGTGCATATCATGCCATAAACAAATTACATTCGTGGTAAATTCAATGTGACACGCTCCAAATAACTGTGCCCAGCATGAGTAGGCATGCCTATTCATAGAGACTGTTCATAAATCAACTCTCCAGAAATAATGTACTACTACTAATTCAAAATGTTGTTGCAAATTTGAACATATATGTAATCTAAATTAATAACATTCCTGCTGAGAACATGCAAATTTTAGTGCAATTTACGTGAAGTTATCACACAGGCGGATTCAATTGAATTCATAAAAAGTTGCTGAACCCCATAGGGCATATTGGGACTCAAAAGTCCCACTTCAGATATTCTCAATTTAATACACATCAATAAACAGAAATGCAGGATCTAAAGAAGTTAATTGGTAAAATTACATTTCAGTTTCATTTGAGACCACAATTAAATTTGAAACAATGCAGCATTATTCAATCATTATTAACCCCCTTTTTTATAATCCATTGGGCCTCTTGAGACTATAAAGACACTTCAGATGCTCTCAATTTAATGTACACCAATTAAACAAAAATGCAGGTATTAATGAAAAATCTAAAACAATGACCCCCATTTAGAATGCATCGTTTCCAATTCATAAAAGAGTATTAAAATCGCAATAATGGCACTAACAATACGTAATAACTGAACGACGTCCTGAAACACTGCAAATTTCTTATTTCAGATTCAACTCTTGGGTTTCAATTCTCAGTTGTATTCCAATATGTCTGACGCACTTCAGAAAGCTCAAGGCATCGTTGGCATCGCCCTCATGTTGCAAGTGAGTACATGAATAAATATGGAAACGAACGAGTGTGTTTAAAAATCAATGCATGTCTAAAACTGGGCAATATATATACTGAATAAGGCACTGTCCTTGCTGGGCCAACGATGTGCAAATCCTTTGAAAATATGAAATTTGTGAGACAAAAGGCAAACAAGGAGCTTGACAGCTTCCTTTCTGCGATAAGTCGCATCCGTTCCACCCACATTCATGACAAGTCACAAGTATTGGGGTTGGAAATTATATGATGTCGACTTTAGTCTATAATTCATCTTGCCTGACCTAGGGGTTAGGTCTTCAACAAGGCAGGGGAAACAATAGTGCAACCTCCTCGCCATTTGCATAATATGGCAGTCGGCTGAATTGACATATAGAAGGGGATTGGGATTTCTTTTTCCTCAAGATTTCCTTCCCCATGCCCAATACACAGTGAGCGATGAGATAAAATGTGCTCCCCCTATACACCGATATTGTTATTGTCGTTTTGGGTTTGCAGGCAATGACAGGGTCTATCATTCACCCTCACCCAACCCGAGCAATATCTTTTTGGAAATGCGATATGCAGCTGGTACTTTAAAAGGATAAATGAACCTTATTTGCTTTACGGTTGCATTTTCTCCACATTTGAGAAATGTGAGCCATTGTCTATAGACCGATGATAGTCCTGCTTTTTGGAGTGTTATCTCGGGGTTATGCACATTATTCGATTTGCAAGTTTCATGTGGAGGAAAGTCAATAAATGGCAAATGATTGCTTTTACGTACTGGAATTGATTCCAACTCTTAAACTATCTCCACATATAATCTGAAGACATTTCAAAATCTGAACTGCGTATTATTCTAGCTCAAATCCGTACTAACCACATATCTAACTCAAATTTCCTGGATGCATGAAACGTATAGCTACCAATTTAAGACAATCATTTATATTTTCTGCCGATCGGCAGAAAGCAATTGTTTATGCGAATAAAAAGATTTCATTGTTTCGGATAATGAAAAGATGAATTCAAGGAAAAACTTCCACTTAATCAATTTACTTTATAGTTGCTCAAATGCCAAATTCTCAGTATAATGACACAAAACTCGTATTCGAAGCGAATTCTTTTGTTCCAATTATAAAGTATGGTTCTTTACGAGCCAAAAGAGAGAGATAAATGGAGCAGTCTTTCAAAAATAATACTTTGCGGAATATTTGAAACAGCAGGAAGACACGTGACAATACAAGCTCTCCCCATTTTTATTGCCGGAATATTAGGCGAGTAATAATAAATACACCACATGTATATAGGGTAGATCCTTAAACTCTTGTATTCAAAGGAGGCAAAAATTCTCCCGAGGACCATTAAGCTATTTCATTAATATTTTAACGCATGCTAGGTATCATTCGCAGCATGAGACGTAATTTAATATTGAACGACTGTTGCCGAATATAAAATACTTTCATTTTTTTTCCAGTTAGGAGATCAGTCCAACCCGGAATTGAGGTCACTAACGGAGCAGATAGTAAACATCAAATACCGAGGTAGGACACTTTTGTTAGTGAATTGCTCTCCGCAAGATTAGTTGAAATTAGAGTCAATCCGTTCATAAAGTAACTTTCAACCAAATAAAATGCAATGACACTGCATGCGGATTAACTAATTGGGAACAGTTCCAGATATAACATGCACCTACATTAATTGCATATCCCCTTGCAACGTCATCAAAACATTATCAGCAATACATATTGAAAGCTTGTGCAATGTTGTTATTAAGCATTATGATGCAACAGCAGGTTTAGCCCATTGAACAATATTATAGAATAGCAGTTTATAACATAGAAAATAGTTCAAATAAATTTACAACGGTTGCAGCAGTGTCTTATATATTGATATAATTATCTAGGAAGTTTGAAATGTAGCTTATTTACAGACAGTAAAAGCAGATGTGTCAAATCTAGCTTAATTTGCCTCTGGTGCACGATCAACATGTTGGTTGTCAATCAGAAACTTGGTCGTCATAAAACAAAATATCGAATTAGAAAGTTAAGTAAACATGCAAAAATCGGCAAACTTTCAGCATAATATTTCCAACAATAGACCTAGTTTTGCCGCGTGCACAATTTAAAAAGTAAGGGAGTGGAAGTAAGTATGGAGCAGATGAAGAAAAATCTAGATGAAGAGAAGCGAAATTAAGAGGAAAGGTGCGCAGAAGAAAAGAAGTGAAGGGGGCCCTCCTCGAAGAAAGAGTAATTGAATTTGCTTTTGCACACCGTCTTCGGTTCATTAGAGACGATGCGAGGTGACTGTCTGCAAGGAGGTGTTGGAGATGGGAGTAAAATTGCTCTAACGAATCGGCATGCCAATGTAGCTCAATGCGGGGTATGGTAAGATAATCAGCACAGTCAGATATTTTTAACCTAACAACAATATTGGAAAACGGATCAAATAACACGTCTCACTCGGGCTATTCAAAACTCGTAGAGACTACTCCATATAATAATGCATTGACCAATGTAGTTTGAAGTAATATATAAACTAATAACAATTCATCCTGCAACAGATGTAATTCATAAGATGTAACTGTTAGCAGAATTTAGGGACGAATTCACATGATGAGCATCACTATTTCTACTATACCTATCTCACTTTGTTCAATATATTCCTCATGAATAACAGCTGTCATGATCGAGGCGCAGCATAAAACTTGCATAAGATTAAGTTCCGAGTAATATTGCCAATTATTTCCATGCAATATTGCTCTAGCAGATTGGAAAATATTTCCCTCACATCAGTCATAGAAAGACAAGGGAAGAGTGAAAAGGACATGGCATTCCGAATGCTTCCTCCATTACTATCCTATCCCCAAACCGCTTTCCTCTGCACACTTGTTTTGGCAGAGAAGATCAGTTTGGGCGCCGATTGAAGAAGCCCTTTTCGCTGAAACTGCTTTACTTTTTCCCTGATTTCCTCCCAATGAGCTCTCCCTCGTCGAGTGCCGGTATATGCGAGAGCGCAGATGTGGAATTATCTTGCCCCAACTTTGAGCTAGGATATAGAGAGAGAAAAAAAATCACAACTGGCAGAATACAGGGGAGGAATAAGAAGAAGAAACAGCTATAGCAAGGGGAAAAAATTATAACCGTTCGGTTCTTTCAGTTTTTTCTTTTGCCCCCGTTTTTACCAAACTTATCAGACGTGCCTGGCACTCAAACACTTTTCGTGGCATGCAAGCACAACAAGACCAAAAAACGGCATAAAAACATAAGCGTCTCAATTAAGCATTCATGATTGCTGCAGCACTCGCCTACATATGCATGCAGCTAACCTCTCTCTCCTCCATCCAAGTTGTGGCGCACATTAATTTCAAAAGCTCCCCCTCAAGTAATCAATTGCAGACGAAAATGCATAGCCACTCAAGTGGACTACAAGTATTCTAATCAGGTGGAAAGAATCACCTGAAATATTCACAAAGACATGGCCGAATTTCAATTCCCTTTCAACAGTTGCGAGTATTTGCCTCTCTCCGGGGTGCTTGTGTATGTCTTACTTTTTCTCTTCTTTCGTTGAGTTAAAGAGAGAGAGAGAGAGAAATAAAAGTAGTAACCTAGGGAATACTAGTTTCGATGCCGAAAGGATTCCAAGCATAAAACGAATTGCAACCGTTTTTATTGAAGAGGAAACGAGAGGTTTGCATATAAAGGAGAGTTTTCTTTCCAGAATAACTTGCATGCATGCCTAGCAATATGTTTTCCTCCAACAACGTAAAAATCATTAGAAAATGGCGAACAGTTTGCTCACTACACGTGGTTAAGTATTTATTGCAATTCCATACAAATCCTCTACTTTTTTTTTAAGGAACATGCATGCATAGCAACCGGATTGCGAATTCACTAAAACTAGCTTAAGGGCAAGCTTACTAGACTAAGTAACCATCGTGAACGTCTCAAATTGAATTGCAGGCAAAATTGAATTACTAGAATATTTGCGGGGAAACTGACAAACTTATGGAACTGGAAGGTTGTTTTCACTATTGTGTTCACATAGAATTCAAAATTATGTGATTATTTATCTGTTCAATTTTACGGCTCCGTTAATTAATGAAACATTGGACATATGTAAAATAGCTGACAATTATGGCTTATGGAAATCATCAGCTAAATTACTGCAAAGTCGCTGATGTCAAAATAATAAATAAGCCGGCTAGTGATTAAAATGCCATTTTATGCTATCAGATTCCCCAATTAATTTAAACATAAATCAATCAGTACCATGAACTCCGGCTCAAAGAAATAATTGTTAGTTGGCTTATTACGCAAGCATTAGCAAAAAAACAAAGTAGAGCAATTTGATTATTCTTTTAAAATATTACATTATTTTATTACCCAAGACACGTGAAACCAACTTCGAGTTTAATATGTCCCTGCATTAATAATAACAATGTTATTTAGTTTTTTTGTTATAACATAACTCTGTGTAAACAGAAAAATATGTATCTTGAATGTACAGGTCTTTTCAGCAATGAAAGTTACGTTATTTTAAACATAATATCAATAAAGAAAAGCGTCATTTTGGTAATTGCAAAATTTTCAGGACACATGTAGCTCTAAAAACAAACGAAATTACTGTAATGGTCCAATGAAAACACAGATTATCCAAAACTTTTCTATTCAGATTCTGCACTCGAGGGAGTCAGCCAAAATTAAATGCAAAATGAAATCACTATTTATTCATGCAGTACATTTAATTAAGCAACTCTCCGATTACATTATGCCCTTGAACCCAAGATTGTTATATATATTTTCCTGCAGCAGTGGGTGTTCAGAAAAGTAGATGTCTATAACGACTCTGTATACCTTGTCAACTGTCCCCCTACAATGTGTGGCCCAAAGACAACTGCAATCAAGTACAGGACAAATGAAAGGGCTGCAGGCAACAGAATGTAATGAAGTCCCAGAATGTGTATCCTATTTTCTTGGTCTGGTACAAAGTAAAGGGAAACGTAACTGATGAAGCGCCGAAGAGTGAAACGAGAGACGCAAAATGGAGTCGACTTATATAGAGTGGGTTCCAATTTCTGCATGAAAAATGTCATCAGAGTTATTGTGGAGCCTTGCGCAACTGGCAACTCACTTTCACAGAAAGAAGACGAAGGAAGAGGAGGAGGAAACCTAAGAAAAAGCCTAGGGGGCAAGAAGTTGGTGCAATTGCTTCGTATAGCAGTCATCTTCATATCACATACCTTACAGCTCTATACCCCAGTTCTGACTTTTTTGACCGAGTAAATCTTGCAGCTGCAGAGACAATATAAGGACCCTATACAGAATAAAGGATGTCAGTCTTCAATTCAAACCAGAGGTGGTGGGGTCCAATTTCTGGTCGGCCAATGAAACGATTCCTAGTGCAAAAATGGGATGGGATAAGCTGTGAGAAAAATCTGTATAATAAATCCCCCAAAAAAAAGCCTTGAAAAGATGAGAAGTCATTCATGATATTCAGGCAAACTCGTCTTCATTTTAGCTTTTGGTGGCTAAACGTAAATTACATCACGCCTGTAAGGCTTCCTAATACCCTCAAACTCATAGTAACTCAATGAATATTTTTGATTCTTATTTCCAACATCTTCCTGGCATAAATTCACCATTGAACATTTACGATACAAACCCATTTAGAATATTCATGCCCATACAAAAAAGATAGTTTTAGGTTCCTGTTTTATCCTTCATGAAATCCTAGTTATACTAGCGGAATATCCACTGGAAAACGTATCAAAATCTGCGTTTCTCCCATTACAATACAATAATCACTCAATACTCTCTAATTGGCAGCACTTAATTTACATTACAATTAGCGACAAGCTTCTTATTGAAATTGAGGTATGTCCACTGAACGTATAGTTAAGTTTTAGCACAAATTCAGTAAAACTCGAACAAATTGCGTGGTAACTCATGGGATTAAAGTTCAGGAGTATGTATGTATTATGCAAATAGTGGCCATTGCATGTGCAGTATATACCCAAGTTTATATGGCAGAGTGTGGAAATGTGGTAATTCTCAGGCTATTGCACTCAGCTCGCACAATCTGTCGTCTTGAAATATGCATTTGGGTTCGATCAATGAAGTAGTAGTCACAGTAGGGGCGCGGATAGGTGCTTCTGACAATTTAATTACGCCATTAATGACAACGTGGTTAGACAGTACAGCCAGCATGGGCATGCATGCAACCTAAGGGGGAAAGAGGGGGCCCCTGTTATATAGTCGATAGGGTCAGAATCTCAATGACAATAAACGACCCTAAAGGCTGCAAGTGGTCGAAGGCAGCCAGCCACATGTTCCAGCTCAGACCTATATCCAAGATGGCGGCCAGAGCAAAAGGACGCCATGCAATATGGAGTGCTTCACCACACACATGATACGCCATCAGTTATTAGCCAAAGGCTTTAATAAATAACCGACAGGCTTGCACGTGGCAGCATCGTTTAATATCATTGTAATTAACGTCAGCGACGCTTTGCCTAATGAACTGCCGAGACTCGCAACCTAAAGAAATTATTAAAAGTTGCTGGTCGTTATTCCCAGTATGAACAGCAAATGGCCAATCATTTGTTTCACTTGCACTTGAGGTCAGAGGAATATATCACAACACACATGGAGGCTTCAAGGCGATTTCAACAAGCACCATCTTCAAACAAAATCGATATAATAACACGCAACGTGTGTGTGTGCTGTATGTATAAGATGTGTTAAAAACCAATTGCTAAGGCTCTGTGCCAATTAATAGTTGCTTAATTTTCCAATAAATAAATTAGTAACTTATGCAAAAAAAATCTCGAAGAACAGGGTTTGTACTATTCCTAACAAGTCATTATAACATCTCTACGAATATGATGTAGTGCACTTAATGAATAGGTAAGCCTTGCAATCTTTACGGATTAAAATTACAGCGTATTACAAAAACTTTACTCTTTATGGGTCAGAACTTGCACGAACCCCATATGTAAGTTAAAGATATTTAATAAATACTTTCTATATTATAAATAAAGATGAATACTTCACATTACCACAGAGCATGTCTTTCAAGTATACTGTATAGACAAACCCTAGTTTGGGCCATAAAGCAATACATTACAGTCTAAATTTCATTTCTTTCACTGTGATTAAATATATATGGGTTAGTTAGTGCAATGACAGTTTAATGTTGTGCACGAGCTCCAACCAACACACTTCAAAAGTTAAGCATTGCTTATATTGTAGGAATGCCTAGCTGTTTCATGACAACCTTCATTTACATGAGGGACTACCTAATACTCAGTCAGTGATTCAATGCAAAGCTTTTGTGTTTTCAAATGTTTAGAGGGCAGTATTAAACAATTGCGATTAGCATTATGATCAACATCTGATTGTAGAGTCTTCGGATTACTTGGCTGTTGTGCTCAAATATTCATCCACCTGGAATCGTGGGAATTTTATAAAAATGGGCTATTCCATGCCAAATTTGTGCTAAAGACATTCAGTGGGAGTATTGTTTATTTGTCGCATAATGAAGATGCTACCAATGTGTATATGTATTCTAATTACTTTTGCGGCAATTAGCTCGCTGAAGCATATATAAATGTAATAAGCAAGTGTCCATGATGGAATTTTGTGCTCAACTTCGGAAGCGTTTTGAATAAAACAACAGGCATTTCGTTGACAACAACGTAATCATCTCGATGTAGACACATACGTAGTTGAACTCGATATTTCACGCAGTTGAATAGGAATAAAATTTCTAAGTCTTCGTACTTCAAAGAAATGAAATATATACCGGTATGTGAAGTTGATTTGACTGCAGATATTGCAGATTTTTCCAACCGGACAATTTTTGAAATATGATATATGCTCGATGATATATTCAAGCAAGTAAAGTTAGTGATGTGGTATATAAGCAAAAATAATTGAAACGGGAATAGGAGACAACCAACATTTCTCCTCTTTCTTTTCATCGTTCACTGGTCCGCCGACCTGTCATGCAACATGGCAATGGGCTTTTCGGATTTCATACAGACAAGAAAAGCTACTTGTTATTGCTGACAATGTATAGAAACTCCCAGATTTACCATCGTTTTAAAATATCCTATGACATCTGCACGCACACCAATTACTCAAAAATAATTACATGCAGTGTTGTTAGAAATGCAGTGCATTAATCACCCTAAGTTTAGATTTACAAACATGTATTCAGAATGCGACATTATTTCAGCTCAGGAAGTTCCTTAAAATGTACAATATAGTTCCTAACTTTTCTGAACGTTTCAAATTATAAAACAAATGTTACTTTCTATGTTGTTCTTAAATTCTAATTACAAAAATGAACGGGTTAACTGCGGTTTTTATATGTCCCATATATTATTGTGTATATGAACAAAATACATCTGAATCTCAGCAGCTAAATTGAGGGCGTGGTTTTGGGATACAGTATAACTAATAATGCATTTCACTTGGTGTGACGCAGAGAGATGAGAAAAGAATTGAATTGTCAGTCATGAACCCCATAATCTGTCCGCCTCGACAACAGATCATTCATCACATAGAATGATCGAGACGTCTGAACATGGAAAAGTCGCTGCTGCTATTCTTACAAAGCACTGCACTCATCACCCAAAGCTCAATTTTAAATTACCTCATCCTTTAATGTTGCTATGGCTTCTGCTGACGGCCATATAATAAAACCTGCATTTTAAATGACAGCTTTTTCATTCCCCCACAGAAACCAGATCTACATTGCACTTCTGATCTATGAATATTCTCATAGACTCATTTAATTGGCACTTGCAGGACTTTGCAATGCTTTTGCAACGTACAGTTAATCCTCAAGGATTGGACTGCTCTGTTGGCCCAAACCTGCCAAGTCGAAATTTCAAACATGAATGAAGAAATCGAATTCAAGACAAAAACCATTTAAATTCAAGTCAAAAAACAATTTGAATTCAAAACTAAAACTATATAACAGTAATTGAGAATTAACTGTAGGTGCATGTATGGCCACTTTTATTAGAGCAGACCTAAATACATTTTGCCCTCATAATTGAGCTTAAATACACACACTTTTTGTAATGATGATGCATTGAATAAAATCTGTTGTAAGGTACGCCAATAATTGCAACACTCTTGGATGTATTTAGATAAGAAATGTATACATACAATCAACATAGCAGTTCCATGAAAGAAAAACTGAAATCGATAGTGATATGGATGTAACATTAAAACTTGTGGCTCGAGGTGCGCGCGGTCATCCAGTTTCCCCAATTTCATTTATCTTTTTACTCAGACTGCACACACTGCAAGCAATTAAATTCGAAATAGGTGAAACTCATGTTAGGGGTATAATTATATCAGTCTGTACGTTATTGGTTATCCGGGAGAGTAGACCATGAGAGGAAAAGATGTTATAGCTGCAAACATCGAGGGAGTTGATGGAAAAAAGAAAGAAAAAGGCATGCAAGTAGAGCTCGGGGCCATCGAATCGCCAAAATAAACACGGCCCACCCTCCGTAATCAATTTTACAAAGACAGGGAACGAATCAGACGGCTGAGAAACGGCCACAAATCAGTTTTTCTAGCCGAAGCAAATTGTCCTGGCGCTTCTCGCTTGCGGTCATGACGTTATTATACACCCTTGTGTGCACCTTTCCTTTTGTTTGTGTTCCTTGTCCATTCACATGCACGTGCAAACAAGAGACCACAAAACTTGAGATGAGCAAATGCTCGATCCATATAGCACAAAAAAAACCACAAGTTTAACTATACAGTATATCCAAAATTCTCAGGAAATGCAGTGTGAAATGTACTATTCACAAAACAGTCCCTCAATGTGCTACATTCATTGTATAAGATTGCCAAGAGGGGCCAAATAACAAAAAAGAGCAAGTTTTGAATTCAGTGAATGAACTCGGGTTTACAGTCTTGTTGGAGGATGTAATAAAGTTATTCATGAAAAATGAAGGGAGACAAGCCCTATGGTAGACTTATTATGTGCCCTTTCCGCTCACCTCTCTTGAGCAAGACTATAGTCCTGCCAATGCAGCTTGAGAAAAGTTTCGACCAATCGAGGAATAGCAGCTTATGGATTACTTACTTACGGCGCTCTCTCGCCCAGGAACTTTTTGACATCGATGTGACACTACATCGGCACGCCTGGCCAGAAGAGGCTAATCGCGCAACAGAAACATGCTTTTAGCCACTCCCCTTTATCAAGCTGTGTTGGGATGACTATATACAGTGTCTAGCTTTCTGACATTTCAAACCACATCATACATGTACGTACATCGAGAGAAATGTCTTTTCAGAAAACACTGGTGCATTAAATTGCGTAATAACACTTCGCCACCAAATATTAATGTTGAATTTGATATCTGCTCCTGGCAAGTTATATAGGATACATTTCCAGCGAAATTATACACGTTGTCCCTATGCAGTCATTTACATATCGATTTGTGCGTTGTATACTATAGGCAGAGAATTTCATTTCGATGGCGGCCGGTTTTGGTCTCAAAGTTTGCGGTCGAAAAAGAGGCTCCAGGCGACGTTTAAACTGTGTGCAACTAGAAGTTCATGCATGCATCTTTCGTCTCTGTTAACCCCCCAACCGAGTTGCGCTAATCATCGTCGAGGGTTGCGTTATAGACGGACACGTGCTTCATCCTTATTACCAGACTCTTCCTCTCTCTCTCTCTCGAGAATCCCAAGCTTAAGCCTTGTGCTGACAGCCAGTCATAGATTTCCAACGTAAGCGTTGATGCAAGAATACTGCTGCCCATAAATCTTGCGGCCAGCTTCTTTCTATCTATCTATCCTTTCGCATATATCGCATATAGGCATCCACCGCGAGAACCATCGTCAAAAAAGGGAATCATGCGAGCGTTTTTATGTCTGCTTGTGCCTCCTATAGCTCACAAAACGTGCCTATTTATCTAACATTCTCTCAGCTGGTAATGGAGATACCAGTGCTGTGAAATTGGCATCACATCCTCCATCCTCAGAAGCAATGCACTCTTGTTATATGTATATACAGGTATAGATAGACCTGATTCTTCAATAGTCAGCTTGATCCCTCAAGGTTCTTCCCTTAAACCTGAACTGAAGTGTATAGAAACGCCATTACAATTATGCAGATTATGTTTTAAATTGCATCCAGGAGTTATTGCAGCCATATAAACATTTCTTACATTTCAAAAAACACCACCTGTACTTAAAATGCATGACAACTCTGAACGCGTCAAAATTGCTATAACTATATTTGAGATCCATATCAATTATTTCAATTAAAGTTTATATACAATATATTTTCCAAATATGTTGAATTTATTGGAATTGTGTGCAAAATGTTTTGCTAAAAGTGCGCAGTAAGTTTATAATTTGCCTGAAATACTAGCGATACTTTAAATTGCAAACTTGCATGCGTCTTACTCTGCAGTTCTAATATTTTTTGCATATATAATATAAAGATCAGTGGAAGGCTTTACTGTCGGTTGGTGTTTGTGATGGCGTCAGGAATTTGAGGATGAGAAAAAAATCGGGAAAATCCAAGCATTTTCCCTAAAGGAGCAACGAAATAAAGAAGGTCATCATCGCATTTTCGGTTTTTCTTCGGCGCCGTTGTCGCAGTCATCATCAGCAGCAAGATCGGTTCTCCTAAACATCTGTGTTCGAGTAACATCTTCAATAGCACGTGGTTCAGCTTGCACACAATTTCCACCTATCGATCCAGTAGGTATATACCGTGTGGCACGGATAAGACGCTCAAGAACTCGTCACGAGATATGCAAATTTGGACCGAAGAAAGTTCTTCTCCTATAGATAGTATAGCGGTGCACGGCTGTGGTGGAGGAAGAAGCATCATTGCACCATATATAGTGTACCACTAGCCGATATAGCCGGCATATGTTTGGATATATGGTAAAGACTTGTGCGGCACGAGCAAAAACCAACCAACCAACCTCCCAAGATCCGAAAAAAAAGAGATTGAAAAGAAAGCCGCTCATATATATTGGACGCAATCGCCACTTCGGAGGATTCAAACGTACCAATAGTATCCCAAGGGTGATATTCCGTTAAAAATAATAATAATAAAAACCATCCGTGCAGAAATCTCGATGAATGAGACTGCGCACGCGTGGTTTGCTTCGTGGAATCAGCTCGTCCGTCACAATTTTATTATTATTGCAACCCGTTGCCTATATACAGTATGAGAAACACTTACTATATACCACATCACCCGAGATATTTACTCGAAATCGAAGGTGTTCCCAATCGAAAATACACCGACAATAATATAACTCTTTTCAAAGACGAAAAACAGCAGTGAGAGACAAGAGAGGTATTGCTATAGTGAGAAAGAAAACGGCAAAATCAATCTCTTCCCAATGGTTATAGTGCGATCTTCAGTTGATTTTCTTTTCTAAGTGCAACGGGGG
>WWPM01020864.1:0-10840 GCA_023279145.1 Glomeris maerens
GTGTTAATCATGTTTCGTGTAGCTGAATGGAGCGATTGATCAAATATAGTGGCATTTGTTTTTCATATACATTCGTTCTTGAACATTGACCATACATGTAATAATTATTGCTTTATGTCTTGTATTTATTTAGTTAAGTGCTTTTGAATACATGTTTGTACATTTGTGATTTGTGAATCTGCCTGTCTTTATGATCGATGAAATATTGTTGACATGAAGTTGGTTCAAATATTGAAAATGTTTCTAGGAATTTACATGAATTCTTAGTTCATTTATTTTGTGAGTTTATAAAATTTAGTTTGCCAGGCTGTACACAGTTTGCACATCATTTTTTCTCGCTTGAAAACAATTAATGCAACAATTATGCAAGCATGTGTAGTTTAGAAAGCAAATTATTTCCAAATATTTCGTAGAAAACACGGTATTGAAATATTTGTTCATAGAAGTTAATAATGTTTTTTTATATAAATTCGCATTAAAAACACGTTTCAGAAAAATGCAAATGAAATAATTTATAGTTAAGAAAAACAAGAATATGAGAACTGTCCAAATAATATGAAAAAAGAAACTGTTTGATCGGATTTGAACACGCGAACGTGGTAAGCTTGTTTTGCGTGGAAATATAGAACTCCGCTTGAAAAAGCGCCGTAGGGTAGTTGCGGCTTGTTTTAGAACGGTTCGACTTCGCCTGCTGTTTCCGCAGCAACTCGTCGTCTGGTGCAACAAGTCAATTACCTGACGGTACGTGTTCGTATTTTTACCTCGCAAATACACTATTTATGTCGTCGATTCTGAAATTTATCACGTTCAGCTTTCGTAATTTGTCATTTTGCAGCTGCTATTAAGGACTCTTGTATCTAGATGTAATTTTGAAAAATATAATGACTGCTGTTGAGGTTGCTTCGCATTTCACAACTCTGCTTGGACATGTTAGTGATGTAACATGTTTGTCATTCAGCACTTCAATGTTGGCTACCTGCTCCAGGTATTCGTTTATATTAGTACATAAATTCCAAATCATATTCTAATTGCTTTTATTTCAGTGATAAAACCATCAGACTTTGGGACTTAATGGACCCAGAGAGAAAAATAGCTGAGATGTCTTATTCGCCTCTTTTGGGACATAGGTATTCAGTTCACTGTTGCTGTTTCTCACCTCGGGAAGATTATCTGGCGACTTGTTCAACAGATGGAAACATTTCATTGTGGAATCCAAATGTGAGAATATATATATTTGCAAAGTAAATATTTTGTATATAGTTTTAATGGCCAATGACAGTGCAAATAATGCTATAAGTGTACTACAATGTGAAAAACCTGGAAAACTGATTTTGTGTCGACCTTTTTTGATGTGTGATGTCATTTAGTGTCTTAATTCCATTTTACATTAAGACTGGCGAAAGATTAGAAAACCTCACGCACCCGTCATCGCAAGGAGTTCGTGTTTGCGGCTTTTCTCCGGATTCCACTTACCTCATTTCCGGAGGAGAAGATGATCACGTAGTTGTCTGGGATGTTAAATGGAGGAGAATAATTCGGTATTTCTTATTTTACTATATAACACGCAAAGTTAGTTGTTCTGAATGTACAAATTATGCATTGTTTGCAGGCTTTTAAAGGCGCACGAGGCTACAGTGACTGCGTGTTGTTTTGCGCCCGACAGCTCTCATTTCATCACTGGATCTACACATGGTGATATTAAGCTGTGGAACGTGGATGGAAATGGCGACATTCCTCTCGCGGTCGAGACGGAAGCGCACGATTTAGGAGTCCTCGGCTGCGATTTCGCCCCAACATCGGTTGCCGATGGTATACTGTTATACTACTCAGGGTTCACACGAAGGCCAATTTTTATTTGTTTAAATATACTTTGTACAGACTCAAAACAGAGGAAATATTTCCTTTGCGCTACGTGTGGCAATGACGACGTGGTGCGCCTGTGGACCGTGTCGAGCGGATCGCGTCCCAAAATCAGTCTGCGTCACACGCTTCAGGGACACACTGGCAACGTTATGAGTTGCAGGTTTTCCCACGATGGCAAATACCTGGCCACTACATCAGGCGATAAAACAGCCATCATTTGGAATCTGGTAATGCCAAGAGTAACGCTAATGAAATTTTGCACTTATTTATGAGGTTATACAGGAAATATTAAAAATAGAAGCAAATATCAAATGAATATCATAAAGATGTTAAACATTAAAAAAAAAACACGTGGTATTTGAAGAAATTCAAGGTAAATACTAGTCATAATTTTGGAAATTTATGAAGACATTGTAAATATACTGGGTGAGTCATAAGTCCAGTGACGGCCTGTTGTTTTTGTAAATGAATGGTGTAGGAATGGAAACGCACATGGAAAGTACTCAGCAGGTTGGTGGCTATCTAACCATGTGCACATTGGTGACCTTGAAGGGTGGGATCAAGGCCATTTAAATGGCTGATATCGTTTAGTGAAATGTTCAGTGCCGTGTTCTAAACATAATGCAGAAACAGATTGAAAATCGGATAAACAATGCAAAAGTTATGTGGAAAAGCCAGATTACAGTAACAACCTTGTTGCATTATTGTTGGTTTTTTAGTTTCATTGTTTAGTATGACATTATATTTACTGACTAAAAAAATAATTATATTTCAGTCTACAAAGGAAATTATCCAGATATTACGTGGTCACACGAGGTAAATGTTTTCTTCCTATTCTTGTAATATATGACATTGATTCACCTAAACGCCTAATATTCTTATTTACATGCCATGTCCATTTGCAGATACGTAACGTGTTGTGCTTTTTCTTCGGACTCCCGTTACTTCTCGACTGGGTCAAACGACAAATCTGTCATCGTGTGGAAAGTTTGCAACGTTCCCGAATTCAGTGAGGAACAATGAAGTCGATGCTCTTTAAAATGCATGCTCGATATGCAAATTATGAGGAATATGGAATTATTTGCAGTGAACAGAACTACACCGGGTCTGGTGCACATCAGTCAGTGCAAAGAAGTTGCTAGCGATTCAGACGTACCCAATGAGTTCCTCTGCCCCATCACGCACGAGGTGATGAAAGATCCAGTGATGGCGTCCGGTAAACTGATTTCCTCGCTCGTCTGCATAAATTAAAGAGACGCTATATACGACGGACCGTAACAGCATGTTGATTCCAAACAGATGGATATACATACGAAAGGTGTGCTATATCCGGCTGGCTTCAAGCGGGGAAGGTTACGAGCCCGATGACCAATAAAATATTGACTAATACTCAACTCCTTCCAAATCATACGCTGAAGATGTTGATTCGAAGAAGTACAGAGAAGTAGTATTTTTTTTGGAATAGTACATCTTTATTGTACATATCAAAATGCAAGTTATGCAATGTCTTTCGTGCGGATTTATGGGGATATTGTCATGTCTGTGTTTACGTTCACAATAATGTAATATCACATACTGCAACAAAGAAACTGCAATTCAGCGATTAATGTATGTATATTTCAAATGAACAAGTGCTTTATTGTATTTAAAGGTCAACTGGCATGGTCATTTTGGAAGTATTAACACAAAAATAATAAATGTACGTCTCACAAAGTCAAGTAATTCAATTCAGCTTGAAGGTCAAACACTTAACCTCATCCAACATAAAAGATCGTAACTATGCATATAGTTATTTTTATTTTTTTAAATGCTGTATGACAATCATTTTTTTGCCCTTATACACGGTTTTTGTATTTTATGAATATTTTAGGAAGCGTATATGTATATACAAAACTGTGTCAGTTTACCTTCAAATATAACGATTACGAATGTGCATTTATGAATTTGTTAAAATTGCACGTTATATATTGACAGTAAAACCATTCCAGAGTATAATAAAGTGTTATTATACAGTGTGTGTATACGAATAAAGTGGATGTGATGGCAGGAGTGGACTATTTTTTGGCATTGGCGAATGGTTGATGAGTACCTGCCAGGTGACGTCACGACTCGATCAACCAATCGCCTCTCGCTAGTTTTGTTACATTCGAATCCAGAAGTGCACTTCGTCGTTCGTCATGAGTGGGGAAAGTCGCATCGGTCTCTGTTTGAGTATGTGTTCTGAAGAAGAAATAAAGCGGTAATAATGTGACCAATCTACAGAATTAGGTATATTTATATATACACCTAAGTATATTTTATTGTTATGCTTCAAGGAGAGAAAAACAGAACTTGATTCATCCATTTGAACGTCATGAAACTAGTAACCTTCCCACACAAACAACAAATAGGTATTTTGTTTTATTTTATTATTTATCGATATATAATGAACAATCAATGGTAACCTATTTGATATAATCAGAATATAAATAATGCAATTAATCAAATTTTGTAAGAAAACCTTTTCGTTTCAATGTTTGATGGAAATTATGACAATTATCAATTGACATTTTTTGGAATCAACTTCAATAATTTATTTATGCTCTTTCTTTTTGTACATATTCGTGCATAGGTATTTATACCTTATTTAAACTGTAATGCAATTAAATATTTTTCACTTCCCTAAAATTATTAATTATTTAAGTGAATTCACTATTGTCATAATGATCTTTTTTTCAGTCGAAATAAAAGAAGAGCTGACCCTTCAAAGATGGTCAAGGAATTTCAAAGATGCGCAGCGGGAAAACCTATGCCTACTCTTCGCGAAATCCGGCCTCCAGAAATCTTGCAAAACACTATATATTATCTTATAGACAAGTTTGTATTGGTATTAGAATTAAATATAAATTTAATCTTTATATTAAATGTTTTTTCATATTATTCCATCTTTCAGTATTCTTGTAAATAAATGCGACGATTGGTTAATGACGTACGATTTCGTCTTGGACCGGCTCAAAGCCGTGCGCCAGGATTTGGTCATGCAATCCACCTGGGATGAAACAAGTTGCAATATTTTACAGTGTGCTGTTCGTTTCCATCTGTATTCTGCTTACAGGTGAAGGTTCACATGATTATTATATGTGGATGCCTAATCTTTATTAATGTTCAGGAATGTTTCAGGGGCTGTGAGGCCCGCAGCGGTAACTTCGATCCTCACTTGAACTACTCAAACCTTCACGAGTGTTTGTCGAGACTCGTGGCGCTTCGCAGCGGTTTGCGAGACGAAACATCTTTTGCACGTGCAGAAGCGGAGGCTTTGTATCTCTTACACAACTTGGGGTCACATGAAGTACTGCGACGTGCGATTGCGCTTCCCGACAAAATTCTGTGGGCTATTTTTTAAAATTTTAATTCAAAATATTATTATTTTCTATTTTTGATCACTGCCTTCTCATCTCAGTTGCCATAAATTGGTCAAAATGGCTGTGGACTTGAATTTGGCATGGATGAAGCTGAACTTCGTACGAGTCGGGCGTATTGTACGCCAATTGCCTTTCATGCTCACATGTGCGCTTTTGCCGCACGTTCAGGAAATTCAACGGTAATTACTTCCCTATGACCCAGGGTATAAGGAAATCAGAGTATAGTGGAGGTTATTTGTGAAAACATGAGAACTATACTCTATATTGTAATAAATAGTTGTAATTGTTTGTTCATTGTTTTTGTTACAAAAAATGCTTTAATTTCCAGATTGACACTTGCCATTATGACCTCTGCTTACGCTTGTAAAAATGTGAAATTCCCAATCAGTGATCTGTCAACTATTCTGCTGTGTGATACCGAGGAATGCAAAGATTTATGCAAGCACTATGGTATACCGATTAGCGAAGATCTTAAATCCGTGTGTTTCAGTAAGGAACAGTTCCTAAGAACAAAATTACCGGTAATTTTTTATTTCTTTTTTTACACAAGTTTCAATTTTGTTTTGAAGGAATTAATTATTTTATTGTAATTTGTTTTTATACCTCAGTCATCATCTCGACAGAGCAGCTTCATGAAACAGAAGCACGGTGATGTGGACTTGGCGAAACTTCTCCGTGGTTTATATTAATCAATCCTCGGTGATTTTAAAAAATTCAAACTTAAATAGATGAAAATGCAACTTTTTGAAATTTTAATTGTGTTTTAAATGCAAAATATAGAGACGGCATAGCTAAATTTGTTACAATTAAGCGGAACGGTTCATTGGCCCAATTATGCGAAGCAACTAAATTTTGTTACATGGTATATTTGTTCATGCGCAATTCTACAAAATTACGTAATTTCAAGCAATTTTTAAAAATTATGTAATGTTTTCCAGTGTGATTTAAAGTATACATTTATATTTGTGACTATTGCTATACAATGTATTCGTATTTCTGATATTTTGAATAAATAACCTGTTTGTGACGTCGTTGTGACGTCACTGGAGTTGAACTTGCAGCGCTTTAGCTTTCATCTTCCCGCATAATTACTCGCTATCCATATAGGATGGAAATGGCCGAAACTCGGCATGTCAAGAATTCTGTTCAGGTAATATTTAACTAGAAATATGTTTCGGATTAAGAACTTTATAATCGAAATCGGCAAAAATTCGTGTTGTAAGCAATTCATTATCGTTTTCTTCATTTTATACCGTTGGCTTCCTATCAAATTTCATATTTTGCGTTTAAAATGTAGGATTTTGTGCCGGCCTCTTCTTCCAGCAAGCACATTTTCATCAAACAAGCCGATTGCCAAGAGGTAAAGGGACAATACATATTTTAGTCATTTTTCTAAAGGCTAGAACTCGTTCGGTAGATGTCACGCAATTTTGTTGCGTTACGCGTATTGCGTACGCAATGTTTTACGAGTTTGACTGTACGTAATGTATGAATTGCGCGCAAGGTTCTTGTGTATGTTGCAATAGAAGCGCAAGAAAGTTGCAGGGGATAATTTTCCAGATCGTTTTTGGCCAGTATTTTCCGTCGAAATGCGGATGTTGTCATGCGTTGCTGCAATGATTGGATTATTTCGTCATTTGGCAATTATTTCCGGTGTAGTTTTCTGTAATGACGGCTATTTTCAAGTCGCTAATTTTATTTTGTAGTACAAAACTACCCGTTTTATCGCTTTGCTGCAATGCGCGGAATTAAATGGCGTGAAGAAAAAAAGGCCGGTTGAAAAAGCAACTTCAACTTTTGTCTGTCGTCCAAGTTTCGCTAAAAATAATGCATTTTGGAGTTTTTGTAGGATTAAAACTTCAAAAGCCACGGATGACGGAAGTAATTCGCCTATTACATGCGCGTTTTTCCTTGTCAAATCAAATATTAGACAACTTTAATGACATCATATTTAAGTATACAGCAGTACATGAAAATATTTCCAGAAAATGTGCATTACAATTTAAAAATAAATATTTCCTCCATTACTTAATTAAAATGCAAGCTCATATTTTATGAATTAATTCCCATTGTGTTAAAAACAAAGCATTTTACATAAAAATTATGTTATTGAAATTGACGTTTAGAATGTTTTGCAATATATATTTATTTATTATCGTTATTACTGAAAAAAAGCAATTGCTTCTGCAATTATATTAATCCTTTTCTTTTGTGTACATGTGGTTAGCGTGTTATAATGTCATTATCTCCATATATTTCATATATGAAGGAGCATTTCCCAATTATAATTAAGGAAGATAACGGGGCTGAATATGGACAATTACATTTATTGGATACGATTGAAGCGAATCGATTTGCGCATGTGCACTTTCCCATTAGTCAATCAAACCAATCCAATAAATGATGGGTTTGTCCGCAGTCGTATACTATTGAACTTTGCGCCAACAAGTGGCCTCAAAAGATTGCGAAAGCGAAAATGGGCGGAGCGATGACGTTGCTTTGAAATCAACACAGCAACTTGCTTTTTAATTTAGCTGTTCAAAAAAACCTCATAAAGCAACGGATAGATCTCTTTTAAGTTGAGTGAACTGATTCGTAAATCGGCAACGATGGAAGCCTTTTTCAGTACAGGATCGCAGGTAATGTTTCTTCGTTAAACTCTATACTGGAAAAGTTGTAAAAATGTGTACAGCAGATAAATTAATCTGGAGCAATTCATGTCTTCGCAGCGTTTTCGCGCTTCTAATGTATTGCGTGCAATGTTGTTAATGTTGCTGATGTTAGAATATTGCTCGTGCAATATGTTGCGCGCAAGAAGCTTGCGCACTTTTTATGGAAAGCTATAAAACGAAAATTCTGGTCGAGTTTTACATAATAATTAATATTTTATACAAAAAGTAGGAGTGAGCTATCGGATAAGTTTGTGTTTTGATGAATGAAAGTAGTTTTTTTCATTATTAAATGACGAATTGATGACAATTTTATAGTTTTTAGTCTCTATTAATTTAATTAATAGAAAAATTTGTTTGACCACGGCCGCATTAAATTTAAATGAAAAGTTTGCATTTGTTTAAAACTTTGATTACGTCAAGCATCTACAATTTGATTTCTATCGCATGATAAATTTTAAGATAAATGAAATGCATATCAAACATCCGCAGAGGTTATATTATATACACTTTTTCTGATATTTTTTATTATTATTTTAGGGAGTACCATTTGTTCGGCGTGCAAATACAGAAAAATTGCTGGAAATATTCAACAAGGTAAGTTTTATTTGTAGCACACTTAATCAATCATATAATGTAATTTATTTTGGGTTAATTCTTTATGTCAGTATGCGTCGGAAGAGAAAAATGGCGAGAAGTTCATGACTGCTGTGGATTTTGTGAGGGGATTTCTCGGTCTGTATCCGGAAACAAATTTCAACCCGAACAGCGTGAGAATTGTCGGTGGAGTGGTAGACACCAGTAAAGATGGGTAATTGTGATAAAAGCCGTGTGTACATAGATAAACGTGACATTTTGAAGTGAAAAAACACGATTTTTGTTTCAGTTTGATATCTTTCCCTGAGTTCCAGGCATTTGAAGCGGTTCTGTGCGGTCCTGACGCACTGTACAAATCAGCGTTTCAACTTTTTGACACCAAAGGAACAGGATATGTTACTTTCGGTACGTTATCTTTTAAACCACTTGATTTTTTGGAATTGGGGGGAATGGGAGAAAAACCCTGGAAAACTATTAGAATTTATTTCTTGATTTTTCAATAGAGGAATTTCAGGAGATTTTTTGCAACACAATCTTGCATCAACGGATCCCATTCAACATGGATAGTAACTTCATAAAGTTGTATTTCGGCAAAGACAAGAAACGTATTGTGAGCTACGTCGAGTTCAGCCAGTTCCTTCACGTGAGTTTTCGCGCAGGTTTTCAATCACAAGTGTTATTAAAAGTCTTTTTGTAATTAAAATATGATTTACGGGTTACCAAAGGACTACCACGAAGAGCACGCAATTCAAGCGTTTCAACGCTTTGACAAGAACAACTCGGGTTTCATCACGGCCCTGGATTTCAACGACATCATGACCCTGATCAAAAGTCACCTGTTGACGCGGGATGTGAGGGAGAACATTGTGGCCGTAAGTTAGTCGGGTCGAGTATGTTACCGCCGCGGATGTACTTACTCGAAAAATGCGCGTAACGCGAAGGCTGCCGGCGCGGGATCCGGCGGTCACCTCGTCAGTTTCCCTTACTTCATGGCGTTCAACTCTCTCCTCAACAACATGGAGCTCGTGAAGAAGATCTACCTGAGCTCGACGAGAGGCAAAGCCGACGTGGAAGTTACGAAAGGTGATCTCATATAAAGTAAGAAGAGTATTTGCCGCTCTTGCCGAGGAAGAATTTAAACGAAACGAGTGTCGGCTTATTGCAGAGGAGTTCTTGCACGCTGCTCAGCAGATGTCGCAGATCACCCCGTTGGAAGTCGATATTCTCTTTCAGATGGCCGGATTCCTACATCAGACCGGGTACGGTGGAGCGCAACACCGATCGGTTCAGATGTAGTCTTTATGGACAACAAATGTCAAACTTTCTATGTTATCTTGACACAGGAGGATTGTGTACAATGACTTGGAAAAAATGGCGCCTGACAGGTTGATGAAGTCTCTCACCAAATCCATAACCGAAGTTAAAGCCGTTCAGGTACGCGATCCTGTAATTTGCGGTATTTGAAGACAAAGCATGTTTTTCTGTTTAGTTTATTTTTGAGTATGGTAAGGAGGATGTTTATGATGGTGATGGGATGATCAGGAGGATGAAGATGATGTTGATGAATAATAATTGTTCTACACTTAATGTATGTAGAACTTAAGGACTTCAGGTTATCTAAAACAAATTAATATCGTAATTGGGTGCCGAGTATCGTATTTTCGGTAAAATCTTACAAATTTTACTGCTTTATTGTTTTCCCATTTGGATTATACATACCTGACAGGGGAATAAGGTAATCACTTTTATTACCTGCCAAATAAAAAGCTCACCATTGTTTGTTTTTGTATTTTTACGACGCAATACGTCTAATATTTTTCGATCTGTGTATAACAGAGCCCCGAGGAGCGAGGTGTTCTCATTCAGGTCTTGGAAAGTTCTTACAGGTTCACCTTAGGTGCCATTGCAGGCGGTAAGTACGAGTAATATCTCGTAAGAAAATGTTGGGGATGCATATAATTTTGAATGAACCTCAGCGACCGGTGCCACGGCCGTGTACCCCATCGACTTGGTGAAGACGAGATTGCAGAACCAGAGGACTGGCTCGTACATCGGCGAGCTGATGTACAAGAACAGCTTCGACTGTTTCAAGAAGGTTGTGCGACACGAAGGCTTTTCCGGTCTTTACCGTGGCCTTTTGCCTCAACTAATGGGTGTTGCCCCTGAGAAAGCAATCAAACTTACTGTAAGTTCTTTAAACACGCGGCACTTGGAACTGTTTAAGGCAATCTTTTCTTTTTGATCTCTGTAGATGAACGATCTTGTTAGAGACAAGCTCAGGAACGACAAAGGACAGATCACGCTGTGGGC
>WWPM01020865.1:0-11324 GCA_023279145.1 Glomeris maerens
ATTCTAAATTCAACAAACGACATTAAAAAAGGGGGACAAAACAACAAATAAAAAATATAAAATAACAAGGAGTTACCACTGAGATGTATCCAGAGTGTTAGTCAGTTTTAAAGTAAAAATATTCCTACGGTCGAGCCAGTTAATTAAAGCGCTCATACTAGGTCCTGATTGGTCGTTTAAGCTTACATAATCCGATGAGTCAAAACCAGCTTGTATGAGTAACATTTCGATTACATTTAACTTGTACCAATTATCTTCAATATGTAAAGCGAAAACAGACACATTCTTAGAATCATGGCCACTTCACAGTAGATGATTGTTTACATTTGAGTTGGGATCCAAACCCATGTGTTCTTTAAATCTAACTTTAAATTGACGCCTAGTTTGACCAACACAAATGCTATTACAATCGTCACACTTAACGCAATACACTCCAGACTTCATATATAGCGGAACAACATCTTTAACTTTGGGTAACTTAAATCTTAAAGTATTATCGGTTTTAAAACTAACACGAATACCATATTTCTTGCAGAAAGACATTCGGGAGCAACAAACTCGAGGCCGAGCCAAGAACCGAGGCCGACAGAGTGGCCGATCGACCAGCCGCGGGCCACAGGATGGCGACTCAAATGAACACTGTTGGTACTACCACAAATTCGGTGAAAAAGCTACACGCTGTCACCAGCCTTGTGCCCGTGACAAAAAAATCTTCCCGTGACCCAGCCCAGCAGAGTGCCGCGACCAGAGCTAACACATACAACATCACTGACTTGGCCGCTGCTCTCCAGCTGGCCCAGCTCACCACGTCGCGACAGGAACGGGCGACAGCGCGGGAAAGAACAGCGACCAACCGGAGCGGCGGCCGTCGGAGGAGGCGGCGAACGTCGAGGAGCAGCGACGACCGATGGCAGCAACGGCGTCGTTGGGCGCGGAGGCGGCGACCACCAGAAGCGGCGATCGCCGTGCGCGGAGGCGGCGTCGGCAGGAAACAGCGTCGTTGGGCGCGGAGGCGGCGACCGCCAGAAGCTCGACGGCCGGACGAGCAGCAAGCGCGGGAAACCGGCAAGGAGAGACCGGCCCCTGGTCAAGAAAACCGAGATTTCGGCACCATGTGGAGAATAGCGACCCCCGGGTGGGGGTCGCTACGCGGGAAATAACTGCAGTCGGACGCACTTGATGGTTACAACGAACACTTTATTTGCTACGGTGGCCCTATATATAGGGCCGGAAAGGACAGTGACCTAGAGGGAATCTAGGTCACTACAGGTTAGGGAAAGCGCGGGAGAAAACCGGGTAAGGGCGGTTGAGGACGGGAATGCGCGACAGGTGGCGTCAAGTCTGGCTTTTCTTGTTGCTTACAATTTTTCATGTGTTTACGCTCTGCAAAACTATTATCTAAGAGTGTACAACCTAAAGCGCGAGATTCAGGTTTTCATGAGGCAACTTTGGAAACATTGAGTGAGGACACCGAGTCTGATTCCGAGTCGATCGAACCTATGGCTCACCAACAACCCCAAATTCCCGCTGCAGCTGCTGGGGCTATGCCATTTCCACCTAAAATCAAACTTCAAAAATTTGACGGTACTGAAGCATCAGTGAAAATTGAGTCTTGGTTTAGATTATTCGAAGTGGTAGTCAGGAATATCACATTAGATAGCGATAAGGTGGAGCAAATGATCAGTTATCTTCACGGCAGCGCATTGGAGTATTATGCCCTCGCTATCGCCCCTTTGATTCCAGACATTACATTTGCGCAGGCGAAAGAGAAACTAATATTTCGCTTTACATTGGATACCATTTCTCCGCTCATTCAGGCCCAAAGGATGAAATGCCAGAAAGGCATGTCAGTTAAGCAGTACTATGATCAGAAGCTGGCGATGATGCAGCGTAACTCCTTAAATGAAAAGGAGCACAGCAAGCTCATGTAGTGAAATTACAACAGGTCCTTGGTAGAATTCGGCTAAATAATTTTCGCCTGAATGAGGGCAAATGCGAATTCCTAAAAACAAGCTTGGAGTTCCTCGGCCATATATTAGGTGGTGGCTCAGTGAAACCTACAAATCGAAATATCGTAGCTATTTTGAATTATCCCACGCCCAGGACTGTTAAACAGGTGCAGCGTCTTGTGGATTGGTAGGATGGCTGAGGCGTTTTATCCCCAACTGCTCTACTGTGATGAAGCCTATCATTAGCCTGTTACGTAAGGATACTCAATTTTGTTGGGGCCCTGATCAGGCTGATGCCTTTCAGAAAATTCTTACGGTCATCTCTTGAAGTCCTGTCCTGCAAATATTCTCTCCAACAGACGATGTAGAGCTGCATACCGATGCTTGTCGTCTTGGAATAGCGGGTGTGCTAGTTCAGCGCGATCATCCGGTCGGTTACTTCTCAAAAGGTCTAACGCCTGCTGAAGAACATTACACGACTACCGAGCTGGAGCTTCTTGCAGTTGTCCACGCTGTTGAGTACTTTCGAATGTATCTGGCAGGACAACGGTTTACCTTGATCACCGGCCATAGAGCTCTTAAATGGCTTTATAAATTTCAGGAGACTAAAAGTCGCCTATTTCGTTGGTCTTCTCAATTGTCTGAATATGACTATGTTGTTGTTCATAGGCCGGGAACAGAGCTGAGACATGTGGATGCGTTGTCACGGTGTTACGATCCTGAAGTCCTGATCGTTCATACACTATCTGGCGCAGCCTTTACTTGTGATATGGACATTTTAGTCCATTTTCACGATCAAAATGGACATCCGGGCTTTCGACCGACGCTCGCAGCAATTAGACATTTTAATCGTTGGAAAGGGATGACTCAAGATATCAGGGTGTATGTCAGAACATGCCACATTTGCCAAATGTCGAAGCATTGCAATACCGTCAAGACAGGACACTTGAACCCCTTTATGACTCCTAAGGCACCTATGCAAGTCGTGGCAATCGACTCCATAATTATGGGAAATGCGGCAGCTAATACTTCGGCCAAATGCATCATTTTAATGGTGGATCACCACTCTCGCTACATCTGGGCTAAACCCGTGGCGAGCAATACAGCCGTTGCGGTAATTAAAATTGTCTCTTCCATTTTAGCACTTCATGGTGCTCCCCAGGAAATCATCACTGATAATGGTACGAATTATACCAGTAACCGGTTTGAAGGGTTTCTAGCAACTTATGGCATACGTCATAAGTACACCTAGCTACCATCCCCAAACCAATGGGCTGAACGAGCGGGTAAATGGCACAACAGTGTCCCGTCTTCGCATTCTCCTTGCTCAAAATCCTAAATTGAAATGGAGCTCTCTGCTCTCGGATGTGGTTCATCACTATAATAATATTGTGCATTCTGTTACTGGTTATGCTCCGACCTTGTTATTTTTCGGGAATGCAGATTCCGATCCTGATGTGGATATTCAGCAAATTCGTTTGAGAGCGATCAAGAGATCTGATGACTTCAAGTACCGTAAGAAAATTGATTACGATCGTAAACATAAAAGCCTCGAGTTCGTCCCTGGGCAATTGGTGAAATGGCAGTGGCCAAGCACATATCCTGGTCGGAATAAGCTTTCTCCTATTTATGATGTCCCGTTTTCAGTCTTGGAAGTTTTGTCCAGTCTCAATATCAAAATTTGTCATAGTTCAACCAATCAGGAAAAATTGGTACATGTATCAGAAGATGTAATGTCACATGGTATTCTAGGGTGTGAAATAAGACCAGAATGGAAGTGCAAGAAAGACCAGAAATGGCTGCTGAAGGAAGACGGACGAGCATGGATGAAAAGACAGAAGATTGAGATAGGAGGGAGGGAAATGCAAACAAATTTGTAACCGGCATTCAAACAAAATTTTAAACCCCCCCCCTTTCGATGCCCCATGGGAGGCAAGAAATAAATATATATATGTATTCAACTGATATGTACACCCAATGGCTACTTGCCTTATAGAAAGTACAATCTGGTAAAAAATGTAATTGTGTGCAAACCTTTGCAACAATATACAGTTGCAAGTTGTCATTATGGCAGTTATGAAATATCAAACTAAATACACACAAGAATTTTCTGCCTATGTAAGAATAATTGATTTTTATCCTTTCATTTGATATTAAATATTATCAGTAAATGTCTAACTTTTTAAAGTTTTTTTTTGTATTATGCCGCGAGGTGACATTTTAAAACAGTAAAATGCAAGCGATGCAAACAAAGTTTTTTCCCGGATATTTAAATTCCGAACAACAATTACAATTTGTGTTGTTAGTCTTCTCCTACTGTCAATAGAGGGCGCCTGTTGTCTGATGTCTATAATAGAGGGCGCCACTTTACCACATATTGTAGTTCTTTGGTTAGGCATTATTAAACTGTGACGGTTCTGCTTTTTTGCGAACTGTCATGGTTCTTTTACCACAGAAACACTGCTCGGTTTTCTCTCTTTTTCATATTACCCGCCAATCGCCACTATTTGTCAATTGTCGAACATAGGCTCCGCCCACTCGCTATGTTCAAACGCGTAGAGATCACTATTATCGCCGCAACGATCGTTATTTAGGCAACACATCGATCGAATAACATACTAGTAAAATGAGTCCAACATAAATATTCACTGTATTAACTCATAATATAAGTTATCAACTGTATAACTTCACTAGTAAGATCGACAAGTTCAAGCAATAGGACTTACTACTACTAAGCTAACTCGCCATACATGCAGTGCAATCGCTTAGTTCGCTACTTGGCCACCGAGCGCCACTCCCATGTGATCGCCGTGTATAACGTAATTCAGTTAGCCATAGTGCCGTAGTTCGCGATTTTGAAAGTGTATCGCCGCCATTACGGGCCATTCCCATTTATACAGGGGGAAACTGTCGCATTCGCCCCGGGCTATATATCGCATTTCCCACCTGTGGCGCTGTATCTTATTTTTGTGCCATAGCGCACCTGGCCTGAAACGGCATTCCATTTAGCATCATTGATAATTCGTTAGGCCAAGCCTACTTTGCAAAGGAAGCCGAGGAAGTCCATCAAGTTTGATCAGCCATCGCGAGTCTCCCACTGCGAGAAGCAGAGGGCCGAGCTCGTCAGTCGACGAATCAACTTTTGAGGGACCATCCCATTTGAAACCGAGAATAAATAATTAATTGCGTAAATTATACTGAAGTCTCCGCTACATCAGCTAGCCCTGGACTAAGCAGCGATGACGCAACGCAATTTGGCATTTAAAAGAGAAATGCAGCACACGTTCCAGCCACGGACTTACGATTTCCAAGTCCGAGACGAGATCCGAATGCGCTTCCAGAAGCTGCACGAAACCTTAACAGACTTCACAATCTCCGTGCAAGAACTCTGCAGCCGCATGCAGCGTCCGCCCGCCAAAGAAGAGAAAGTACACCGTCTCATGGCTAACTTACACCCGAGTTACCATCCGTACAACCACCAGAGAGACATCGGTACCTACTCGAAGCTCAAAGAACACGGAAAGGAAGCAGAGGCGGTTCTACTCGCCGCCACCCGCTACAGTAAGCCGGAAACCAGCAGCAGCGGCAGTAAGTTCACTAACTTGAGTTCAAAGGACAAGTCCGCCAAGAAGCACGACAAGAAGAATTCGTCGTCTTCATCTTCAAAGTCTTCGTCTACGACGTCCTCGTCATCGAAGCCACCAAAGCAGTGCAGTCCAGACTACCACAAGAAGCAGTGCGACTGCTGTAAGAAGCAAGGACACCTCCAGTCTGAGTGCCACAAGTACAAACGTGACTACCCCGACAAGAAGCCGCCTACCGTAACGAGCCAATTCGCCTCCGTGGCTGAGGAGCCACAAAGCTTTGCCGAGATTGACGTTGATGGAAGCAAGCAACCATCTTGATGGACAGTGGGTCGACGACTTCGATCATCAGCTGCAGTAAACTAGCCGAATTCTAAGGAACACACGTGACCGTCAAGACTATCCCCGGATATCAAGTAACCACGTTACACGGACTTACAATCGTCCGCGAGCGTGCAAGAGTCCAGTGCCTCTGACAAGGGTTTACAGTTACCTTAGAAGCATTGGTAATGGACCACTGTGATGTAGTTCTGATTGGATGCGACTTCCTACGGACACGCCGAATAATCCTGTTCTCCGGGTCAAGCGATTGGTTCTTCGATGGCCAGCCCACCCGATACCCGTTCATCGTACCGAAAGCACGAGCAAGTCACACATACGTCATCACAAAAATCGAGCCACTCAACGAGTCAACAGAGCCGACGGTCGAGAGAGCTACCACGCCTACAACGGAGGAAGACAAAGAAAAAACGGCGTTTGCTACACACCTCGGGACGTACCAGTTCCGATGGATGCCGTTTGGATTGACCAACGCTCCCGCTACGTTCCAGCGCTTGATGGACAGGGTGCTAGGTGGACTCAAATGGAATGACTGCTACAGTTACATGGACGACAGCCTCATACCCACGGAAACCTTTCCAAGACACCTTCAAATTCTTCGTGTCTTCTGTGACCGGTTGAGGAAGGTGAAGTTTACCGCGAAGCCCGAAAAGTGCTACTTTGGAAACAGGAGTTTCTCGGACACCTGATAACGCCCGATGGATTACAGACTGCGCCTCGGAATGGTAAACTGGTATAGGAACTTCATCCCTGAAGTTGCCGAAGGGTCTGATCCTCTCGTCGCCCTGACGAGAAAAGATGTTGAATGGATATGGAGTCACAAGCAACAGACAGCCTTCAACTACCTGAAGGACAGTTTGGTCAATTCACCTGTCTTAATACGCCAGGACTACACCAAGACCTTCAACGTACAAGTTGATGCCAGTGACATAGGACTCGGAGCGACCCTTACTCAGAAGGACGCCCATGGACGATACCGCGCCATCGCCTATGCCAGTCGAAAGTTGGATGCCGGTGAGAGGAAGTACGCAACGGTTGAGAAGGAGTGTCTTGCCATCATTTGGGCCATCAAGCATTACCGCCCTTACATTGAGGGAACATCATACATAATTGAGAGCGACCATTGCGGATTACAATGGCTGAAAAACATCCAGAATCCTACTGGACGCCTAATCCGATGGGCCTTGCGACTTCAGGAATTCAATTTTACAATTGTCTACCGCCCAGGGAAGGACAACGCAGCCACCGACGCCCTCTCCCGATGCTACCAGACCGACATCACCGAAGCAGACGACAACTTTAAGGACCTGGAGCCCCTCTCAGTTGACGCCATCCGCCAAGCACAGAGCCAGGATTCCGTACTAAAGGACATCATGGACCGTTTTAGCAACGAACAGCAAGTCGGCGAGTACATTACTCAACACGACGTTCTCTACAACTACTTACCGTGAGACACCGACGACGATTGCCGCAAGCGCTTGAAGATCGTCATCCCCAGACACCTTGTCGAGACCGTCTTACGACTCAACCATGACCACGCCCTCGCCGAACATTAAGGTATCCTGAAGGCCCTGCGTCGCATCCAGGAACGTTTTACTTGGGTTGGCATCACAAGGGACGTCCGCAAGTACATCAGCGCGTGTGAACCATGTCAAAAGTTCAAACACGAACACGCGTTGCCCAAGGGACAGTTACAACCTCGTCATTTGACCAAACCTTTTACAGACGTCGCCATGGACTTGGTCGGTCCCTTGCCACAGGATTTGTTACCTTGACATTTTAGACATGTGGTCAAACTGTTTTGCGTAATTTAGGGCAACCTCGTGACTTTATTGTTATAGCTTTATATAAATAAGAGCTACGATTTTGTTCAACGACCTCACCTGTTTCTTGTCACGATCGGCGATACTGCTACGTTCCACATCGGATTTCTGTATAATCGAACCTGAAAACTACGAAGGTTTTGTACTTACGACGACACGTCAGTTTACACTAATAAACTCAATTTCCAAAGTTACATCGATCGTCTCTGTCAGTTTATTCTCCTGCAGAAGCGATCTACTGGCCATATATCAACAGTTCATTCATCACCGGCAGCTTCCACTGAGTTGCCTCGTTCTCGAAGCGGTAGAATTGTCAAACAACCAGAGCGACTCATCGAAACCGTTTAAAAGAATTTTTTTATTTAACCATTGTATTCAAGTTAAATTATTTAAGCATTTACCTTAAAAGATATGTGTTGTTAGTCTTCTCCTACTGTCAATAGAGTATATACAGGGTGTTGCCAGAATTACAGGGACAAACTGACAGGGTATATTCCTTGCATGAAAGCAAGACAAAGTTCCTATGAACCCATGTCTGCAAATGCTCTGGTTTTGAATTAGGAACCGGAATGTGACAACAATAATAAATGCTTCCGCTTTGGGAAAATAGCTGGTAATACGGTCGGGATCGTATTTTGTCGGTCTTTAGTGTTAAACGTAGGCCTGTTCACGTTAACAAGCATTTAATTCGTCAGTTCATTGAGTAATGCGGGGGGTAGTTACGTTCCCTTGGCACTGTTTTTGTGCCTTAAACTACAATAATTAATTCCAGAGCGCTTTTACCTTTCATTACATGTAGAATGATATCGCATTTAAATACAATAAGCTGCGTAGTTACTTTTCGTTTTATTGGTTGGTACTAATTTACGGGTACTCGAGGCATGGAAATCATGGTTCTCGGCTTATCCTTTTGGCGAAATGAAAGAAAAGGACGGTCCAAAAAAGGAAAAATTCGAACTGTCACAATTGAATATTTTGCTCATTTTCTTGCGTCAAAAAATTGAAAGTTTTTTAAAGACTTTTTCACATGGAGTCTTTCTGGATCCCCTTTCCAGTTCAGGGTCTGAGCAGAGTACCTTCTCAGTGTTCTTATTCAAACGGACATAATTCCTGCACAACTTCTAACACTTAGTGGTATCAACAGGTGGCGCTAACAGATCTCTAAAATGGTGAAATCATCAAAATTCCTTTAAATTCTTTCCTTTTACCATTATTTGTGGATGACCCCCTTCCAATAATTATTGGATTAAAGGATGGGTTTCGTCCTTGGGGGCTGTCCATTTAATACGTACGCACAGGGGAGGGGGGGGAGGGGTGGCAGGAAATGTGACGCATGAGTACTGGGGGGGAGGGGGGGATTTCTTCCAAGTGTACGTACACCATGCACTCAGCGCTCGCGATTGAAAACTTGGGCTAAAACCGCATTTTGCGAAGAAATTTAGCTACTTTGTGTGCACTAAATTTGAATACCAGTGTGCAGTAAAAAATAACAACTTGTTATATAAATAAATAATGGAAAATAAAAATTTTGATGAGTCATATTTTTCGTCAATGTGTACGTACGGAGGGGGGGGTTGGGTTGAGTGTGACGCCTGCGTACGGAAGGGGGGGAGGGGGTGTAAAATTGGCTGAAAATGAGTACGTATTAAATGGACAGCCCCTTGTATACTTATGAGTAAAGGATTCGTCTCCTCTTGAACAAGTTGTTTGAACTCATAATTTTCCACCACTGAAATGGATTGAATATTGTATTTGAAGTTTCTCACCTTGGAGATGATAGCACATTGCATACAGTTTGCTCATTGCAGTTCTCAGTAATGGTAGAAGGACTACACAGGATTGGGGATGGAATTTCAATTACAAAATTCCCATCTGAAATTACAAGAAAATATGGAAGTCGAACATGCATATAAAATTTGAACATATCCAATGTACTTGCGTTCAATTTCAGGAGCAGCATCCAACATAGTTGATCGTTGCAGTTTTACACGTATGCCACTACGAAAGTCAATATGCGATATCCTTGAGGAAAAAATCACCAGTAAACAACCTACATTGATTCAGATAATCACATAATCACATACAGGTATTTGTATCTTTCTCTGAGATAGCCCAGTGCACCATCCAAACAATCTGAAAATGCAAATTGCAAAATTATAAAACCAAAGGGCTACTTCAACAATATAGCAAATTAAAAAGTTCCCCAGTGCATACTTTTCTTTGGAAATATCTCTCCGAGCTTGCTATTCAAAAACTTGCTGATTAAATAAGGAGCTTCTTTTCCACAATGACACTAAAATGACACTTGTTACAGAAAATCACAGAATAAGTAGGGGAGAACTGGATGTAGTGGGTCGTTCGCCAAATAGGAATTCCGATGCTGATAAAGCACTCTAGTCAGGCAAGCGATATACTTTTTATATAACTACTCAAAATCAAACGACGTAAACATGTAAAATGAATATCTACTGCAGTCGAAGATGTAAAAATTGACCAAGGATATTATAAACGGTTCAAAATCTTTACTGCACTAAAGTCAAAGTACCAAACATAAATATGGGAATAAAGTTGATATTATGGCACTCCTAAGGCAGGGAGGGATTAGTTTCGCAAGTGCGCCACCTGGTTTAAATTCTTTGTTGTTCTAATATGGGGCTGTCCATTTAATACGTACTCATTTTCAGCCAATTTTACACCCCCTCCCCCCTTCCGCACGCAGGCGTCACACTCAACCCCACCCCCCCCCCCTCCGTACGTACACATTGACGAAAAATATGACTCATCAAAATTTTTATTTTCAATTATTTATTTATATAACAAGTTGTTACTTTTTACTGCACACTGGTATTCAAATTTAGTACACACAAAGTAGCTAAATTTCTTCACAAAATGCGGTTTTAGCCCAAGTTTTCAATTGCGATCCGCTGAGTGCATGGTGTACGTACACTTGGAAGAAATCCCCCCCTCCCCCCCAGTACGCATGCGTCACATTTCCTGCCACCCCTCCCCCCTCCCCTGTGCGTACGTATTAAATGGACAGCCCCTATGCTAATTAAACTGTTTCAGCACTACGTTGAAAACGTGTTTCCCCCGGATTGGTCAATTGGCGTTCGCCTTAATTTTTGTGATTGTTCTTCGGTGTAATTTTCAGTGTACCGTAGAAAACATTGTCTGTTCATCTTTAATCAGATGTCCCTTTGCAGTCCAAAGAGATTATATTTATTTACCAACTCACAGCCGTTGAAGTCGGAGACAAAAAACTGGTAATAAAATAGAAAGAGCGGTCCGGAAGAGATAGTTCTCATGCTGGTGGTTATGTTAACACTGGTTCCGCCACCGGTGGTAAAGGCATTACAGTCCCAACGTACAGGGTGTCCATTTTATGACGCACTAATGGAGGTGCGCCGTTTTCAATTTTCCCAGCAGGGCACCACTGCGTTTTTACTGCACTTGTATTTTTAAACAAAATGATATTTTGGCAATTTGGATTTCACAGTGTATATTCTGTTTTCCATGCTAAACTTCGACCTAACATTTCTTGGGAATACCTAGTGAATTAGTTTCTAATTTTGGATTGGTAGAAAATATTTTTACATGGTTATTTGGTTTTTCTGCCCAGATAGGTACCT
>WWPM01020866.1:0-10747 GCA_023279145.1 Glomeris maerens
TGAACACAGATGTACTTAAACTCCTTCAACAGTTTTACATGCATCTTCATTAGATGAACAATTTTTAAGCCAAGTGCAACTGAGCTATATAACAAATTAATCGTGTTTGAAAAACCACTTGACACGTCCATGACAACCAATTCACGCCCATTTTGATAGACTCTGATTAATAGGAGGGATTCTACACACTTAACACCCTGTAAGAAACCCATTTTACTACACTCCGAATAATACACACAGTTTAAACCACACGTATATGGTTTTTCCAACAATATTAATATGCAACATAACATGCCACAAATACTAGTTTTTGTTTAATTTAAATCTTTGCTATCCCTTGTATCCTATTTCAGTGCAAACTTTCATAAAATCCTCAGTGGCAAAAGACACTTCACTCCGAGTTGGACAAACGCGAACCCCGCCCAGTTAAGACTAATAAGAGTATCCCTGTAGCTAATACTTAGCAGAAAGTGAAAGCTATTTCCGAAATGGCTTCAATTAAAGCAGGTTACACGTAAATCATTTACAACAACAGATTCTAGAGTGTAAATAAGACAACATTACAATTTGGTGTAACCTCTAATGTCTTCGCAGATAATGAAATATGGGATATCGCAATACCTATAATGCATGTTAACTTTAATCAGGCCTTATAAAGAGAATTGTTTTTTCTTCAAAAAATTGTGATTAGCAGTTTGTGACTAACCTGATTTATAAGATCATAGTTGATTTTTTCTATGAGTAATTTGAAGCTGTTGGAATTTACTTGTGCAGCCATTTTCTCCCGCACAATGGAAGAAGAGATTGTCTTTCATGTTGATTTTTATTAGCGCTTTTGTTGATAGTTTTCAAGGGCGTTATTTTTAGATAGGTTCTTTTGACAGGTGATTGCTGCATGCTGCAACGGCTCCTTTTGTGTATTTTGCCCTTGCTCAGATAACCCATGAAACTTTATTGAATTCCCAGTTAAGAGCTCGTTTATGACCGACGTTGAACGTTTATGATATTGCCTCTGTTTATTTTTTAACTGTGGTGCACTGCCCTTATATTTTGTAGCACCGAATTTAACCCAAATACATGTTATACTTTCTTTCTTTCTTTCTTGCTTGTACGTGTATATTTAATTTTCCCAAAAGGTTTGGAATTTTGTAATATTTTCTAATACTCCAGGGAGAGTTGTTACATTTTATGAGATGCATAAAATTGTTATGCAAATCTTATTCATTGCCCAGTATACTATATACGAGGTTTCAAAGGGTTTTGCAATAAAAGCGCACATAAATGTGTATCGATTATCACTTGAACACTTCGTATATACACTATATAATGTGTATTATATGATTAAATAAGTTACTTCCGTTTAATTAATGCATTTGAATGAGGGCAAATCGTCTGATAACGAAATATAATAGTAATTATGGTATATATAACAACAGCTTTTGTTCTCTTGCGTATCTGTGCTAATTTATTTAGTTTTTCCGTTGTAGTCCATGCAAATCCCATGTGCGAATTTTGAAATTGGGTGTGAATTGTCGCATCTATGGAATTAAATCCTGGCAATAAACTACAGGCCTACACACATTTATATGTGCCACTAAACCTACTCGATGACTATGTATGATTGTGATTTCACCAGATTTCATAGAGCAGACTAATCTGTAAGAATTTTTTCACTTTTAATGAGATAGGGTTGCACTGTAAAATGTTATTCTGCGATTATGCACGTAATATTGTAATCCATATTGTATAATTTCATTACATTATAGGTATGCTACTTTTTATGATTTAGGTCTACAATAAAGAAATTACACAGTTAAAAATAAATCATTTTCACGTGTTAGCGTTGTGTTGTTGGATCAATTTGAAAAGCAGCTAGTAGAATGTACAATTTCGTTTAATATGTTAAAACTCATGCAGGTATAATATTTAGCTTTACGATTATATTCGCTTATTTGTTTGATGGGCAATTTGAGCAATTCGAAATGTTCGTGCAAAAGTATATTCTTTATACTGTATTGTCAGTACATTAATGCAATAATCTTGCTTTTGTAACGTCAATTATGCTTGTACTTGAAGTTGGTACAGAATATAATCATCGTTGGTTTACTTCGTTTTCTCTCTCAGATTTATTTTTAATATACTGAAATGTCTGCTTAAAATTAGCAACTTACATCGCCTAAATTTAGCTTGAAACTTCCAAAAGCAGAAAATGTACAAACATGCACATGCAGTCTTTAATTATGGGATGCACCATTGTCCAAATGCCTAGATTAGAATAATAAACTAATTTCTGATTACGAGATGGCGATGAGAAGGAGCATATATATGAAGATAATAAAAAAAATGTATTTTATGTGACCTAAAAGTAGCAGCTACTGAATTAGTTGTGGGGCTTTGGTAAAATTAGTGATGTGAGCGTATATAAATAAATGAATAAATGAGGGCATGCAGGAGGAGGAGAAGGGAAATGGAGAGAGTTGTAGTAATGTTTTGAGATGTACGAGTTTGAGATTATCCCGGGCAATTTATGAGCACCCAGTAGTAGTAGACTGGGAGTCTAAATTTAATTTGTACACTTTGCACCAGGCTCAGAAATTCGGTTCGTTTCAAACGACAGCTATTTTTAACATGGGTTCTTGTATTTTGAACGCGCATCATGTTGGGACAATTTTGGGTTTGCAAGTGGGAGGATAAGCCAAAATAAAACGGGACCAAGTAAAAAAAAAGAAGAGGAGGACCTGCATGCAAAATAAATTTGCAAAATATTTTACTGACACTCGAGTCGACTTTCTGTAGGGTATACTATATATTTTAATTAGCTCTCTTTAGAGTTTGATGCCTCAGGGGCAGCACACATTATTTACATCGTGGGACCTTTCATTTCGTGGAAAAATATGTACTTGTATAACATGCAGTGTTATGTAACCTACTATGCTGTATATAAAAATGCGAAATTTATTTTGTCTTCAAGTCACGCGATTGTTGTCCCACGTACATTTCAAACTTTTAACGTTGACCTATGCATGCGCACACAACTCGTTATTAAAAATGCTTACTTTGCTCAGCATGCAACCTTGAGTTGACAATACTATATGACGAACTCCTGGAAATCCCCGAGAAAATTGCCGCTTAAACGCAAATTAAAAATAATGGCACCATAATAAATTAATAAAACCCACTTAACTTTTGGAAATATTCAACTGATGTTATTTTTTTTTTACTGTAGTTGTGTTTTTTAATTGATAATTGCTCCGCAAATATGGCAGCAGTTGGAGTAGGAGTCGTAGGAAATAAAGGATGAGTTGATACATCAAAAAATAGATAGGAATAAAGTTTGTTTTCAGAGCTGAAAGATACAGATTGAACAATCTGATCTGCAACCTGAAGTCGTTCTCAACTCAATATGAATTTATTTCGTCGCCTAAAGTCAATTATAGTTAGGGCAATAAAAGAAAAACTAACACCACAGTCTTTCAGTAGTCTACAGTCTGTACACTTCGTCTTTTAGTGTCCTCTAGTGTTGTTTGTTTTCTTTCGGCCTTCCATTGTGAGATTGAAATGTGATACTGCAAAGAAAACTTGCCCTTGAAAGCTCGTTTTTCATCAACATAAGTTACAGTAAGATTCATAGCGTTTTTCAAGATTTTGAACTAAAAAAAACATGAATGTCATTGCCAAAGTCACTGACAAATATCTTCATGTTATATTATGATGTGAAATACATTCTTCTATGCTCGATTCTTAATGCGGGAATTTACATGACTTATCACTATACAATTATTCCAACGGGAAACAAATAAGTTATGGCATTTTGCCACAAACAAGAGTGCAGTAGACTGATGGGACACACAGCTGATTGGACAGGAATATTACTTTGATTTTCCTCTGTCTTTAATGAATACCAGGCCTTTGTGTCGTTTCGATCATTTAGTTGCCTTGAAGTTGCATTTTGCTAATTTAAATCCAAGTGTCATTTGGATTTGAATAATGAAGACATCTAATTTTGTGCACCAGTAAGGTTAATCAATCATAAGCCCTTCTGCCAAAGTTATTGTGGGAATAAAAGTTCCATCTGGGAGTATAGAGACTGTATGAAATATTTTAAGACTTTCTATAATTTAGCATTTACGAGTATTCAAAACAAAATTCATGTTTATGTGAGCTGTGAGTTAAATTTAAGGCATGTGCAGCTACTAATTAGAAAATTGTTTCAATACGTATACTTCCTTGCTGTAATTTATACGAAACCTCAATTTGTGAGTTGTACATTCTATAATCCATTCAAAAGAAGTTGAGAAAAGGGGCGTGGCATACGCGGTGCTCGCAATTGGCTACATTGAAAAAAGGCTTGCCGTGTGGTTTCTGCTGCCTATCAAGATATCGGAATCTACACTGCTACTCACGCCCACATATCACGTGGTTTTTGCTATCCAATAAGCTTCGAATATGGGCACGCCTTTTTTCTCAACTTATTTTGAATGAACTATAGTTCTGACATTCTTTGCACAAAGTTAATAAGGAATGGATAAATTGCAGCAAATGTTTGTATCCATATTACCCAAAGATTGCAATTGCACGTTTAGATTGAGTACTAATATAAGTTGCTGTGATTAAAAGGCACTGTACAAAAAAAGTCATATTGTGCTCAATATAAAAACAATAAGCTGCGGTTTCCAGGTGCACCTCCTAAGCTTTTTTATTCTCCAACTCTTGCAACACATTTTCCGGAACATGACACCATTGATGACATATTATGAACAGCTTATACAAGAAGCTGCAACAAGGAAATTGTTTCCAATTATGGTTTCTGAACATGTACGCTTACATGCACACAATCACCAAAATAGGAATAAGTTGGTGCGGTTTCCACTTTGTGCTCAAAAATGTAAGCTAATGTAATGTTGTCGTGCATTCAGAGTCAAGAGATTCAGGCTAACCAAGCGTTAAAGAATTAAACGAAGATTCGATATTAATAGTGGAAATTTATAAACCCTTCACAAACATGTTTATACTCATTTGATTTTTTTGAGGTGGGATAAAACAAAATGTTTATTTTTAAGTATTTTCACTTAAAATTATTTATTAATTTAGCTGTTTACTGCAGAAAATTGACGGTGGGAAATTCATATTGAAATTGTTCCTTATCCTATATCGTAACTTATGATAATCATGTTCCAGTTTTGCCTGTAAGAGATTGCCGTACAAATATAGTAACAGTAATATGTATGAGTATATTTATATATTGATTTCTGATGCTGGATGACGACATATGGAATTCATTACTGTTTATGGCCTACTTTTTTTTCCCCCTTTTTTTTGAGAAATTGTGCCAGAAAAACTAAGAGAGAATAATGTTTTGGCAACGGTTTAGCAACCGGGTAAAATATTTTTATTGTTATTTTGTATTTCCTCTGCGACAGATAAGAGGACGCTCGTTATTTGTGCAGAAGTGAAGCTAAAAGCCGGAATTTGTGAAAAAGTAGACACGCCCCCTTTTCCGGGTTTCCCTTTCTGTCAGTTTCCGCCCTTTTGAGCACAAATCGACGCTGGTAATCCCATTCAATGCGAATTTATATAGTATATACCAAATATTTTTATTTACTTATGTATTCAGCTGCGGTGAGTGGCCTATAGCTTTGAAATTACAAAACGCATTTGCAATCGTCATTGGAAAATATATTTTTAAGCGCAAAGGTCACTGCGCATGCGCTCATGCCATGTCGGTGAGTTCGATGCTTTCATGCCTCAAGAGATGTGCTCTAAGAAAAACAAAAATATTGTTGATTCGCTAAGGGAGTTTCATCAGATTGCATTTATGAATCTAGTATACCTTTTGAAAAACATAATTTTGGTTCATTTAAGTCGTGGAAACAAAATGGCGGCCTTATTGAGGCGCTCTGTAGGCATTCTTCCCAACTGAGGCCTCCAATCTGGATGAATGGAGACTTTGTAATTGAATGGTATATAGCATCTGTTCCTTTGTGGTATACCTTGCTGATTTAAAACTCGTTGATCTGAAGCTGTACAGTGAAGGATGACTAATATATAGTTTTTCATGATAACATCGTATATTTCCTTTACATTCCTTATTCCTTTGGCTGTGTATAGTAACTATTCAATTTTGCGTGCCACAATCGATATATGCTGACACCTGCGCATGCCTTTTGGCATGAATATACTACATATGCCTAATCGATTTTCTCAAAAATTGATCCTTTCTCACTGCAGATCAGCTATGAAATTTCGTCAAAGCAGCGAATTGCGGTTTAATTTCTTGTTCCTATTGAAGAGTTACTGAATGATGAAGTTCTAATTAATATTTCTCTCCTATATTGTAACAAATAAACGATTCCAGTAAATTCCTTTTCTCTTGTGGATCACAAAATCAGATGCTGTATATTTACTCTGGACTGGCAAATTGCAAGTTATTCGCGTAATATATTCCAAGCAATTACAGACGATTCTCAACATTTCTCCTATAGGGATTCTGTGTTTTAATGTACGTCTGGAAACCAATTAAAATGCATTTAATCATTTTCCCTAATAATCTCTTGTTAATGTCATTTTTATTGTGATCTTTACCTTTTTTTAAGATACGAATATTGAAAATTTAGTCATATATACTGCATAAGTAAAAGTTCAAAATGGATGGAAATATTCTTCATCACAAATAGTTGGATTTGAATATTGCGGTTAATATATTGAATATATCGTCTTCAATATCAAAAAATGTTTTTAGAGTGTGTAGGCTAACCGTTTCTATAGCTTTGAATATTTTCGAAATTGCCTTCAGCAATCGCAGCTTTCGTATACTTATTGCTTGCTGTATCAGTATATATTTCTGCAGGGACTAGCTAATAGTATACATTACAGGGAAATGTAAAAAAAAGAAATGAAATCTTGTTGATCCTCCCAACCCTAAGGCAATAGTAACCCTCTGTAAAAGTCTACAAAACCTGATCATCTGCGAATGTCACGTGTAAGTCCCATGTGACTATACCAAACTTAATAATGATGGTACTAAGCTAATTAATTTAGAGAAAAATCAAAGACCAATATTTATTAGAAGCATCAACTAAACAATTAAAGTTTTTGGTCGCTCTGAAGGCGGTTAACATCTATCAGGTATCCTGTTTCGCAAAATTACATTGGAACTGCAATTTTTAACTTAATTTATATTGTACAGTGAAATTTTCACAGTTCCAGCATTACTTTATGTGAAACATGTTAGTATATTACAACTATTAGTGAAATAGATCTTCATTTATATCCAGAAATTGTTATACGTGAAGGCAAACCTAAAATAAATTGCGTGTACATTACTATGCCTATGCACATGCCATTCAATTGAACACGTATTTGCTGCATAATCATGATTTTCTAAATCACATGTTTATAGATATCGAAATCCTGAATATAAGTTTGAAAGTAAAAAGTGGTTTTTGTAATAACTGCAGCAGTCGCTTAGGTCAAAATCCAATCAACATGATTTTTTATATAGCTTGTTTGGTATTTCAGATTGGTCATAATCCAAAAAATGTTAAAATCACGATTTTGTTGTTGCAGCTAATGATTATTTTCAAATGTGCGCTAATTTACAACCCGGAACTTGTAGCTATACTGAAACACACTGCGTATGTAAAATTATTACTGCAACCTGATATTGTACGGTCTGAACTTTTACCAAACACGTTTTCTCGGAACTCTCTTGTGTGATTTATCTGTAACTCAGGCCTTGAAATTTGAAATGTCGTATTCTAATCTGCATTTGTGAAAACAGTTCGCAGTCAGTTGTTGTCAACGACTGTGAAAAATTAAATTGAATAAATAATCAGTTTACGAAGAGAGTATTCGGGATTTTGTTAAGCATGCACGGTGACAAGTGGAGCGAGAAAACCTGCTTATCACATTTCACGCATCTATCTTCCTATGCACTTCTCATGAAATTCATAACTTCGTTTAATCTCGGTTCATGTGGTACTGCAAATGGACAACACGAAGCTTACATTTTTCCGATTTCGCATTACCCGGTGTGGAATCCTAGCAACTTGCGTTGGCGAAAACAGATCGGATCAGTAGGAAATCAGTAGAAATGAAACGAATGCCCACTGGATTACAAAAAAAATATTGCGAAAATCTTGCAGGAAAAATAAAATGGCGCTGCTTAAAGCACACAGCATAGGCAGTTTTGTTGACAGAATTTAAGGAAACAAAATAATGAATGATGCTTCAAGAAAATGCAGAAATGTAGCTAATACAATTCGTTACCAAGATTTCAACATTTTTTTCCCCCTTCACCAATTTGATTTTTTTTTCATTAATTGGACTTTTGCAGTAAATGCCGGAGTATAAATCTACGTATGAGAGGTTCTATTGAAGACTTTAAATAAATCAATGAATTGTGTAAAGAGTTACATGAAGAAAACGCTGGTCCCAAATTAAAACACGGATATTGGAATTTTTTATTGGAGATTTTTTTACAACTGTCTGCGCAAGGAAATTTAGTTTTTTTCCCAATTGAGCCGTGCTGAATTCACTGCAACGCCATGTACAAGTGCATTCATATACTATATGTGTGTATAGTGTCATAATTGGATGGACGAGATGCGGTGGCTGCAGGTGACGTAGTAGCAGTATGTACACTGCTGGCATAACCCAATGAGAGAGAGAGAGAGAGCTCGGCTCGACGATTGGTGGTGCCACTTGTTCAGTCTACATGGAGAGGAACTTCGATCGTAGCGCTTGCTCCTCCCGCATCCAGTATCTCGCCAGCAACCGGCGACGACTGTGCAACCTCCGATATGCGGTCAGCACTCCGAGCGCAGCAGTCACCACGAATCGCTCTCCTCTCAACTTGACCAAAAATTCCAAGCAGAAGAGGGGGACAAAAATAACAATAACAGCGCGACACCGGAAGTTCACCGCACATCTCCAGTGCCAACATACACACACACACACACGTACTAAACGTATTTGAACATCTTTAATTCTGATGAGATCAGAGCTGCGAGCCGAGGAGGGAACCCCCACTTGACAGACTCCGATGAGCTCTCACCGGCGACCGGACGGTCGAAGCCGACCAACCCTCGCTGATGCCGCAACGACAGTCGACACCACCACCACCATCCTCATGTTGCAGAGAACAGTGGGGAGAAAATAATAGTGGAGTGCCGTGCGGCTGCGATAAGAGCGCGAGGAATACGAAGAGTACGCAGCGGTGGCGGAGCCGGGCGGTAAGCAGCGCCCCTCGCGGGGTACCGGCTGTTGGTGGCCGTTGTTGTTGCCGGCGTCGTCAAACTGCTACGTGAAGAAGGTAGCGGTGGGTCAGGGGGTTCGTTTGCCCGGGGCATGGACATCGTTCCCCTGGCGCCGGGAAGCGAAGCCCCAGCCCTGCCGTTCGCTCTGCTGCCCAACCTGACGGCCGCTGCCGCGGTGGCCGCCGGTTCCCGGGACTTGGCCACGGCCGCCGGCGTCATCGACTCTGTGCACGGTGGGGCGGCCATCGTCTCGGGGACCGGGGGCGACGGGGCGACGGACAGAGTGACCGAGCCCTCGGCCGACGGCTGGGACGCGAGCGCCCTCGGGCACGTGGTCAAATCGTTCATCCTGGTCTTCATCATCGTGTCGGCCGTGTTCGGCAACCTGCTCGTCATCCTGTCCGTGATCCGGCACCAGAAGCTGAGGATCATAACGAACTACTTCGTGGTGTCGCTCGCCTTCGCCGACCTGCTCGTCGCCCTGGTGGTGATGAGCTTCAACGCCAGCGTCGAGATCTCCGGCAAATGGATGTTCTCCATAACGGTGTGTGACTTTTGGAATTCGTGCGACGTGCTCTTCAGCACCGCCTCCATCCTGCATCTGTGCTGCATCAGCCTGGACAGGTACTACGCCATAATGAAACCGCTGGAGTACCCTCTCAAGATGACCACCAAGCGGGTGGTGATCATGCTGGCCTGCGTGTGGATCTCGTCGGCCATCATCTCCTTCATCCCCATCTTCATGGGCTGGTACACGACCGAGGAGAAGCTGAACGACAGGCACAAAACGCCTGACCAGTGCCTGTTCCAGGTGAACCGACCGTACGCCATTATCTCGTCGAGCGTCTCCTTCTGGATCCCGTGCTTCATCATGGTGTTCACCTACTACCGCATCTACTTGGAGGCGACCAGGCAGGCCAAGCTGCTGTACAAGACGTACACGGGTCCGGTGATGCTGCAGAACAAGAACTCGATCCCGAGCGACGACGGTCACGTCGGAGGTGACGGCGACGAGGCGGAGTTGGGCTGCGGAGCCGGTGATCCGTCCACTCCTACCAAACGCACCATCAACAAGATGAAGAGGGAGAGGAAAGCGGCCAAGACGTTGGGCATCATCATGGGGGCGTTCATCCTGTGCTGGCTGCCCTTCTTCTTGTGGTACGTGTCGACGGCCCTGTGCGGAGACGAGCTCTGCCCCTGCCCCAAGATAGTGGTGAGCGTGGTCTTCTGGGTGGGCTACTTCAACTCCAGCCTCAACCCCATCATCTACGCCACCACCAACGAACTCTTCCGCAACGCGTTCAAAGAGACCATACAGCAGCTTCTGTGCACCCTGTGTCAGCGGTTCAAGTCCGACCACCAGGAGTTTGGATCGGGCGGTGGCGGCGGCGGCGGCGAGGGGCGCAGTGCGCAATACCGGGCAAACGATGCTATAGTCCGAAACAGATATGCCAAGGACTGATATAAATATACAGGTATACCCCCCCCCC
>WWPM01020867.1:0-10433 GCA_023279145.1 Glomeris maerens
TTTTTTTATTTCCTTTGTTGCTTGAGGTTTGAACCATACAATTGCCTATGGCAAACTCGTGAACTCTACTGTATAATAGCCGACATGAAGTCATTTGTAATTCAGTTATTCAATCTGAGGTTTGTTTATTATGTTTGAAAATAATTTATGATTCGATATATTGCGTATTCAATTTTGTATTATCTGGTATAGTGTTCATACATGATCTGAATTCCTGAGCAAAAATGGTTTCTTATGTGTCCCATTATATGCATTTTAAGAAAATAATTTTGCAAAGTAATATTCATACTTTATTAGATCAAAAGGTCCACAATGTAAAATCGAAGTTATGTAGTTCATGACACTGTTAACCGATGGCAGACTATTACTGACTTTGAGGACCATATATTTTTTGCAGCTTCATGTCAAACAAGTACAGTCCTCCCTCGTTAATCCGGCAGATATGGGACCAGAGCACCGCCGGATTACTGGAAATTAACTAATAATGACGAATTTTAGCAGCAGAAACTACGTTTTATTGTACACATAGCATATAGGGCATGTAGGTTACACATTTGTGTTGAAGGTTGAAGGTAAACAAGCTAAAACAGTACAAATTAAGAACAAGAAAAAATATGCTGCAGAATTTCTACAGAAAAACATTGATTTCTGCAGGAATTCCTATAATTTTGTAGATTATCTGCAGAAATCAATATTTATCTGCAGAAAATGTAGCAGCATATTTTCAGATGCAACCGCGATGCAGATTTTCTGCAGAAAATATATATTCATAGTTTGCAGACATTTTTCAGAATTTCAGATTTTGTACAAATATTTTTAGATTTTCTACGGATTATTTTCAGTCATTGCAGAAATTCTGCAGAAACCACTATTTAAAATTTCAGCATAAATCATAGAAACTGTGTGAACGGAATCAATTCTATCAGCATGAATGTACAGAAATTCTTCAGATTGAAATCTTTATTTGTTTACTAACAAATTTCCAGGAGGAAGGCCAAAAAACGCCGGATTACCGGAGGCACCGGATAATCGAAGGGCCGGGTTATCGAGGGAGGACTGTATAGTAATTATTTTGGATGCATTTATATGAAACGTGATACATATTTATTTATAGCTTTGGGTCGAAATTTTTACAAGTTTTAGGCAAGGATTCTGATTGATGGATACTTCCCATCATGCATTGCATGGGTGTTTTAATAAATGACAATTTCTAAATAAAAAAAAGCTGCCCTTGTACAGTATATGGGAGAATAATTAAGCGATTTTCGTTTCTAATATATTTGTGAGCTTTACTTATTGATGATTGGCTAAACTCGATCGACAATATATAAAAGACAAATTGATAGGGTTTCGATTGTTTTTGGTTGATGACGATTGATGGCGCTGAACGATACGTGTGTGAGTGAGTCTTTGTCGTTTTCTGTGCAGCATTATATCGGGGGCATTATGTGATATTGGGCCGGATATGTACACATTATTGGGTTTGATGGTTGCAAGCAGCCTGCCAGACCCCTTCTTCTGTTGAACTGCTCCAGATATAGTGGCCACTATTGATCCAATCTGTCATTCTTCTCATGCATAATGCAATAATGCTGCTCTTCACTGGTCCACCACCAAACAAGGCTTCCGTGAGGGCGCCACTCAACATCCGGCACAATTTTACCGCCATACTTAAATATATATATCCACCACCAGATTGTCAATATACCGATGAATATATAAAAATATTTTCGCTGATGTGCGCAAATTTGCACATTTTTCTGTGCATGGGAGTTGAGACCACCCCCTAACCCCCCTTACCCAGTAAAATTTGATTTTGTTTCACACGTTCAGAAAATATATTTCATTTGTGAAATTTATTCCGAGCTGACAAAATGTAATCACATGTTTGAAAGTAAATTTGAATGTATATCTCGTGTTTGAATATTACCATATTTCATTCCTATTTAGTTGCCTATATGCTACATTGTATATGTACGGGCAAATTGGAAATTTTCACGTTTATTGTATTGCAAATTATAAATAAATTTCAGACAAGTATATAATTACAAATATTTGGCGAGTTGCATGGTTTGAATAGACTGTTATGTATTAAAGTGTTCAAATTGTTACACTAATTATAAATGTCATAATAACACATTTTTAAAAGTAGGCCTACCAATTAATTCTGCTTTAGTGAAATAATAATTGAAATATCACCTGTGTACAACTGCATAATTACTATAGTATGGGTTGTAATTATGAAGTTTTTAGGGCGATTCTAAAAAAAGTATTAATTAGGTATCTGTATATTCTTACGTGGTTTTTAAATAACCACTTGGCCTTTGCAATTTGAGACAATAATCTATATAATTAGATCTGTGAGGTGTTTTTTTCCTCCTCGTCGATTTTCTGCCCTGATGCGTGACGTCACGTGGGTTGTAAGCTATAGTTGAAAGGATTTATTTGACGTCTGAAATAGGTTGTCGATTGCGATTTTAACGCCCCCGTAAACGTTTACTTGCAAAATCATATGCATTATTGCACTTGTACACTGTAATATGCTCTTCATTGGTATTTGCCTACTTTCGAGTGTCGCAACTTGATTGATACGCCAATTAATTGCTGTTCGGTTGTCTGCATGACGTCACAATGTTATCATTTTTACACGCGAGTCTCGTGTAAAATGAACGCGTCGATACATATACGATCATCGATTAGGTTGTCCTTGTGCCAAACTCAATTTGCACACAGACTATAATTAGGAGTGATGCATGCTTGCTGCATATTGGTAATGACATGTAGGCATATATACTAACCTCGCAAGATTGCTCATTTCATTTTTTTCCCTTCTCAATCTCATAATTTACACTGATATTATTAAACTCAAATATATTGGCTGTTAAATGTAAAGTAAGTAGTGTTACAACAGAGATTTTTCAGGGAATTTATCTAATACATATATACATACGAACCTCTAATTTTCTTCTGCTTCAAAATATACATTGATATTAAAGGAATAAACCGTGTTTCACCTAAACTTTACTTTCAAAGTGGTTGTAACTTTATTGTAGTATAATATGTATTCTATTGTTGCATTTTGCTGTTTTTATTCTTGGGATCTCATCGTTTTGGTTAATTTTAAGAAGGACATTCATTTGTGCATGGACTTATTATTTTATGAATCAGCTATACTATACAAATGAATGTGATTTGTTGGAATTTTTCCACACGGAATAATTGTCTGGCGCAACACGATGCACGTGTATATTAGACGCATATGCAACGTTAGCTGTAAATTATTTCGCTTTCGTGATAATCCCATGTAGGCAAAATTTCAACTTGCATCGAGGGGGAAGAGAAGAATAAGGAGAAGGAGGATGGGAGGAGTGGAGTTGAGTTGGAGGTGTTTGTTGAAAGAATGCGCGTTATTTTGGCAATTTTTCGTTGCCTCAAGAAGCAAATTTGAGCGCGTGATGATTATAAATTGATTTGGTCGGGTGGTAAAATATTACGCATGGCATGGGATGCATTTGTAGGGGTTTTTCGTTGAAACCCTGCTGTGTGATTGGTGGACGAACATGCGTTGAGGGATGCGTTAATCTATTTGTTGTCAAGACAGATTAGAGATCCGCAGCACGACATATAAAAGAGGCGAATTATTCGCCCAAGGCCCTTAGCATTACAGTCGTATAAATAAGAGGAAAATTACTCTCTGCTTCTGCGTTTAGAAGTTATACGAGTGCAAATTCAAATATTGCGACGGCACGTCATTATATATGCGAGTAATCAGACAATTCAGTGTCGTTTTATTGCCTTTGCAACACTGAAAATCTGGAAATTAGGCAAACAAATTCTGCCCATATTGTGTAGGCCAAACTGATTTTTTCCCAGTTTCTTTCTTATTCGTTTTTTTTTAAAGAAAACTATTTCTTGTTTAAAATGTCATTCATGGAGTTTCTTTTTGGATGACATTAACTTTATTCTGAGTTGAAAACGAGCTTATAGTTGAATTTAAACATTGAAGTAACTGAAATTCTAATAGAAATTTGACGATTTCATAGATTCAATTTAGGTGTAGTTAGTTGCCTTTGCAATTCTGTAAATACAATTCATATCCAATTGCAAAATATGATATGGATGTGAATGGTTTTTGTCAGGAATGTCATGGATAATTCTGTCTGTTTTGTGGAAAAGTAATAGGAATTTTGAGCTCTGAATTTATTGAGCAACGTAAGGAAGGGCAAAGGATGAGATTGGTTGAGAAAAGGAGAGGTGATCGGTTGCCATGGCAACGGTGGCCACAACAGTTATGGTCGTCATCCGGATTCGGATGAGCCACACAACACTTGACTTAAATTTTCTCGGTTGCTGAGCTGTTGCCCGTCACCCGGGCAATATAAAATACTACATCGCCTTCGTATAGCAACTCCCTTCATGTTTACCGACAAATCTTTCCCAACTTCTCTCTTCATAGTTCCCCAATCACTGATCAATTTTTGCATGAACTTGTTGACTAGACCCAGGGGACTATATTTGGTTTAGGAGTTGATTACATTCTTGCAGAAAGAGTTTATTTCAGAATCACTAGTGGTTTGATAAAATGGCGATTAAGCTCCATTTTTTTTTGCTCCATTAGTTATGAAAAATTATGCGATTTTTTAGAAATTACACTTGGTTTAATACCCGAGTTAAAATAGCAACAACTTAATATTTTATTTCAACATGAAATTTGTGCAAGAAACGATAAAACCTCCACCAGATGGCGCAATATCTCTCTTCATTTCAAGTTATTCAGGCTAAAGTTATAAAGTAGTGTGCATGTTATTTACTGTTTATTTTTAATGAAATTAATGTTTCGATCCCATGTGTACGGCTACTGTTCCGAAGAGAATTTGTAGCCAAGTTGTTACATGCGGATGGGAATGTGTTTTTTAGTGTAGTGAGGGTGAGCGTGTTACGCTATTTTAGCAACAAGGTTGTTTCATCATTGTTTCTGCATCTTTGTTTGGTTGACCGTTGATGAACTGAGTGAACTTGACTCGACCGGAATCCGGAATGCGATCGCCCATCCGGTGATTTTCTGCGCATCGTTGCTAATGTCTTTGACACTGCCACATTTCTCACCATCATCATTGTTCATATGCATAAACTGATGAAATGCATATACACACACATACACTGCATGTGTAATAACAGTACCAACCCTAACAAATTGCATGCCTTCTCTAATCATAGTATTTGTTTTTTTATTGCGCAACAACAGCTTCAATTAATACTGAAATAAATCTCCCAAAACACCAATAACTATCACTTGCGTTTTTGTTTGTTCGGCTTATAATTTGTAAAAATTGTTCTAATACTATCAACCAATTTTTTTTTTACTAATTTCTTCATCTTTTATAAGCAAAGACATTAATTGTTTGTGGTATAGCTAGCAATCAATGATGATAGGGAAGGGGTTAAGTTGTTGTATCCTTTGTTCGGATAAACTGATTTTGATACTGTATATGTAGTCGACATGGAAAAGTTAATAAAAGGTGATTTTTGGGGATGTTGCCATGCGAATATATAGTGTTATCTTCTTGTATTGATCTTGTTTGTTTACTTATTGTGAGGAAAATGGAGGTTGTTGCCTTTGCTTTCTCTCTTTTTACACTTTCTTGTGTTTCCAAACGAGACAGGAAATTTGGTTCAATGATTCGTCCCGTTTCACGTTGTTGCAAAATTTCTGTTTTTTTTTTCCCTTCCCCCCTCCCTCTAATACCGCTTTTATAACACTAAAACCATGTTCACTCATTTCATCATACAGCTCCCAAATGATAAAGATCCGGTTTTTGTTTGCGAAGATCGTAATTAAAAACACACCGAAGTCACGACTTAATGTTTAGCAAAAGCAAGTTTTTCTATCTTTCTCTGTGTGTGTTGCCGGGGAAAAAATATAGACACAACATAATTATCATTTTAAAAGATTGCATTTAAATTTTTACAAGGGTTCAAACAAAAAATGGCATTCAGTGAGTTGAAAGATCTGTTGTGAATTGTTGAACAAATTATGTCTAAAGAAAACATAAAACACCATTTGAGGCGAAAGCTTCATAGGATAATAACACGTTGAACTTTCTCTTTTATGTTTCCTTGTGGAGTTATTTTTTTCTATATTTGTGGATGGAGGCGTTGAGTGGTAGATAATTTTTCCTAAGCATTTTTCGGTTTTGTTTTGCCAGTTTAATTAGCTATTTTCAAGTCAAGTGTGAATAGTGCACCTTCATTTTGAACAGTTTTTGGGTGTGTTTAATAAATAATTGTATAGTGTCAAGGAAGTGGAGGTATATTATTATTAATAGTGTCTTTGAGACTCGTGTAAATATATCAGCATTTTTTTTATCAGCTACAAGTCAAAGTCCGCGATTGTGAAATAAGTAAGTAGGCTCATGACTTGGAGTTGTTAACTTGCATCTTAATATATTCAAATGTCATCTGACAGTTTGGTATCTAACTATTCTGCAAAATATAGTTTACACCCATCAAATCTGTACCCTTATATGACAATCTTCGGTCATTGCAATTTCGACCTTGATGTTATCTTAAGGGCATGACATCATTATCTAAGAAAACGAGTGCAGTCAGGGTGTATATTCCAATTTGAAAGAATATTATTTGCAGATTTATATAATGTTGTGTACACGTAGCAGTTTTATATGTTGTATTTGATTAATGATTACCGTAAAACCTATTGAACGCCATGGCGCTCTAGTTTTCAAGTAGAGAGAGAGAGTGAGAGAGGGTTTCGGTCTTTCTTTTTTTCTTACTAGCTGGCTATAATTTCGAGCAATAATGAAATAATAATGAAATGTACAAGCTTGAATAAGTGAATAACCATTTCAACCGTGCTTAATGTTCTACTATATTAGCTCGTAATCGAGTTTTCCTAAATAAGATAAAAGAGAGATGATTAAAGAATTTCTGCTTGAATAAGATTTAATTGCCCTGTAATCAATGCATAGGTCATATAATGTTCAGTGACGTTATTAAAAGGGGTAATGTATAAGACAATTGAAGTGAAGAGCAAAATAATAAAAGAGGTGGCGTTCAATTACAGGTTTTACGGTGAGCCAGATATTAATAAACTAATTAATGGGTGAAGTGCAGGAAAGCAAAAGTTTATTAAGGAAAAATAATGACTCTTGCTCATGAATTTGTAACTGTTCTTGCGCAACTTTTGGCTTTCTTATGAACTGTTTTCAGCACAAATATAACAAAATAAATTCCTTTAATTGTAATAACGAAATAAAAAGTTCCCCTTTCTCGCTCGGAGGGATTTCACTGTGTTGGAACAAGATTAAGCATATAATCATGATAATCCAAACAAACCATTATCTCAATTTCCCCCAGAATTGCTGGAGTTGGTGTACATTTTCCCAGTGCGATTGGGAACTTCCATTTGTCGTTTTCTTTGATTGAGCTAGGCAATTATTATTTGATATATATTGGGCAGTACTGCAGTGAAACCATAATTAGGAGAGATTTGCAAGTTGAGCCTATAGGTGAGCGATGGCAGCGCCCTCTTGAGTCAGTCACCTCTTGCCCAAACGCCAGATACGGATCCGAGGAGAAAGGTCATGAAAGGCAAGAACATCACGAGTTTGCCATTCTTATTATCACGGTCTTCATGTTGTCGATGAACAGTGATAAAGCAAGCGAGTCACAGCGCAGCCATCGATCCGATTGCAGTTATGGCGCTCCGACCTTTCACCGTGGCCGCCATCTTGCATTCATTCTCTCACCCGTTTCCCCTCAAACATGAACTTCCAAAATTGACCCGACACTTGCACTCTTGGACCAGGGAAGAACCCAGCCATTAGTTCAGACATTTTGACAAATAACTTCCTTCTATGCGAGTTCATTCAGGACTGGCATTTTGCTTAGGCCTAAATCTTAGATGCTTATGTATACTGCTTGTTGCTGCAGGCATTGATTGGGTATAGTCCCAATTCAGAATCGCTATGATCGACTTTTGGCTTATATTAAAAATCAGGAAATCCATAATATCAGTTGGAAAATCAAGGTAGATTATAGCAAATCAGAAATTAAATAAAATACTTTTATGTTTTTCCCCTGCACGTCGAAAATGATAAATCTGGGGAAAACTCCACTGGTGTAAAGGGTTTCAAAGATTGCTGAAAGTGTGATTTCTGATTGCGTATATCACTTGTAACATTCGATGAATATTGAAGTTAAAATGTCATATTCAGCAAAAGCAATTTCAAATTTCGAGAGACATTTGGGAAGATTAAGTTAAACCCATATATGCAATTGTCTGGTGTAATTATAATCTGAGTTCGTATATGCAAGGGTGAGTCAAATAAGTTACAATTGGTAAAAATATACAGTCATTTACACTTTTCTTCACAATCTCCTAGATCTTAATTTGCATTTTGTCTACCTTTGGAGTATTTTTGAAATTCTTTTCTGACAAATTTGCATCCAACTCCTGAACACTATAGACTGACCTTCTTCATCTCATCCTCTGAGTGGAATTGTTAGATGATTACGCAGAAAAAGTAGATCCAATAAAAATGAAGTTAGTTTTTTTTTATAAATTGCCTGTGTTTTTCGAGTTATGATCAAGTGTAACTTACTTTTTGACTCGCCTTCTCATATATTGCTTTGAATTCATTCAGTAATAGCAATATTTGTCATTGAATTGCAAATGATGCAGTGTTTTAGTTGGTTCTCACGGAAATTGGAGCATATGTGCATGGTGGTTTTGCGGTGCATGGTGATAGGAATAATTGAAAGAAATTGGTATAGTTATGATTTGTAAACATAGGGGAAAGGGTTGAAGGGGGCGTTGTTTGTGTGCGCAAGAGGTGGCAGTTTGAATAAGGATCTGACGTAAAGCCTAGTTGAGATTAGTGCTTAATCCGTCATCAATGCGTGATCTGCAAGCCAACCCACTGAAACCCGAGTTGCATGTTTACTACACACACACACCACTGCAAAATTCGTGCACCGAATAATAAACACAGTTCATGTGCAAACACAGCCAACCAACTTGTTGCAATTTGTCTTTTCAACTTCGATGCCTGTCATTCAATTCTGCCTTTTTAGTCACTTCATTCAACTGGATTATAGCATAGATGAAAACCAACATAATTTGCACCTTCTGTATGTTTAAGCCTATGCAATATGCTGTCCTGTGATATTTGCATCGATAAGGAAAATTGATTTCAATGTGTAGTTTGTTAAAGATTTAAATGGAAATGAATAATACAGAATTTGAATAGGATTAATGCAATTTAAATGAATATATTATTTGTTTGCCGAAGCTAGCCTATGCCCTTTCTTATACAAATTCATATGTTTTTATAGACTCTTTGTTCAGTTTTAATAGACAGTTTCGTTCAAGGATAACCAAGAACTGAATGCAACCCTATAAAACGTCATTGTGTTGTTCTAGAATTACCTTGGATGAAATAAAAGCGAAAAATGAATTTGATAAGAGGAAGTAGGACTATAATTTTAGTCAATGAAACCAATAAACCAGGAAGCAGGTGTTTAAGGAAGATGGCGGCTTTTGGGGGGTTAGAAATAAGGAAGCGGCGCTCGTGCTCCGAGCCTTGACCGGACGCGCCTGCAATATTACCATTTTTCCCACCTTTTTGTTTCATTTCTTTTGTGTACAACCTAATACAGACACGTGTAATTTTGTTGTCACGCAAATATAATCACTATTATGTACCTGCTTTTGCTTTCGTTGGTGTTTTTTTTAACGTTTCTATTTATTAGAATGTAACTGGGAAGGTCAGCTGAATTATTTCATTCTTCTATGTGAAAAAATATGTATAGGAAGTTGTGGGAGAGTTTTTGTACAGTTTTTCCATTAATTTAATCATGTTCTGGTCCCGTGAGAATGAATACTGTTTGAAATTTATCTGGAGGTTTTTTTTTGTTCCCTTGGGTTTTTATTTGCGTTTTCAATCGTTTTCTTGTTGTTTCTCTTCTGTATATAGTTCCTCTGCCAATTACAGCGCTTAAGAAATTGTTGTTGCATGAGTTGAACTTCTTTCCAAGTACGTATTATTAAAACGCGTGCCGAGGACAGAAGTTTAATATATTAAAAAAAAAGTGGATAAGAGTAAAATGATGAGGAGCACGAAGTTAATTCCTCACAATCACGACTTGGAATTTTTTTATAAATAGGTTCTGAAATTACGTGCGTAATTAATTGCATCATATAAGTATGTGGTTCAATTTCTATATGCAAGACGTTATGTAAAATATAAAATAAAAATCGTAAAATGGCAAAAAGTGTTGCAAATTATTTCTTCAACATTTTAACAATAAAAGTATTATTGTGGTTTTTCTGATCGACTTTGTGGAACTCGTATACATATCAAAAACATATAAAAGTTGTTATTAAGGCGTTTGGAAACCTTCACTATTTTTTT
>WWPM01020868.1:0-22124 GCA_023279145.1 Glomeris maerens
TTAAATATTTTTAACATCTCGCTGACGCAGCACGAAGATTGGGGCAGCAACTGGAGCGCGTGCACCGCAAACTGTCCATTACGTACCACCTCATCGGAATACAGATTGAGAGCTGGAAATTTTCAAATAAAAAATATCCAACCCGTTTGTAGTTTAATTGAGCACTCCATTGTATTAATGAACACACTGGCTCTGGTGGCTCCTTCGGGAACATTGAGGAAATCTCGAACAATTTGGCCAGGCTTGAATGCGACGTCCTTAAAACAGGCCTCGAATTTGCCGTTCAAGCTAGTAATAATAGAACGGTATTCAAACATTGCACCGTAACATCTGCACAACATTCATTTTTACTTACTCTCGCCCGACAACTACCGTCACTGGAACCTGAAAGACGGGGCCCTTTTGCGGGCAACTGGAATCGTAAGCGCGGATCTGAACAACCAAACAATAGCGTGATCGCAACATGTAGTTAAGGCTTAAGTAAAAAAGACCAACAACATATTGAACTATAATATTGAAAAACGCTAACACTGCTGAAATGGACACCCGTTGGAAGACACGCGGGATCTAGTCTGACGGCAAAAATCCGCTTCGTATACATCAAGTCCAAATGTGGCGCCACGGTAATCCACTCTGCATCACTTACTAGATTCAGATGTAAATTGAAGTCGATTTTCTTCGATGGCTCTGTTTGCAAAAAAAAACCAGCTATAATGGTGCAACAAAATACGAATAACTCGTACAACGTGTACCGGTGCCGGCATCATTGAAAAACAACGGTTCAACTTCTACGCTGAAATTGCGGGCTTTCACTAGATCCGCGGTGTGGCGCAGGTAAATGCCACTATCGCAGTACGGGCCAACGGAAACTTTAAACAGCAAATCTTTCTCCGGTGCATCGGAGTACTGCACTAAGTAGTCGAACGCCTTGTCAACCTTCATGCAAGCAAAGGGACAAAAATATAGAGTGAGTACAATACAGTAACCACTGTATATGGCATCGTAATTTCCACATCACCTGCATCAAACCGTGGCCTTGAGCAAAACGATCCACATGATCTAGAAAATGAGCCGAATTTTCCAGGGCATGTTTTATGCTGAACGGGGTAAACTTGATATTGGCCTGCTTCAAACCCGACATCAGCAAGGCTAGAAAATCAGTTTTATCTCCCAGATTAGCTAAAAACACCATTTTGAATTTGTGATATCGAAAATGGCGCATTTACCCACTCCACCGCATACATGCGGCGATGCCATGGACGTGCCGTTCATCAGCTGAGAGCCTTGAAGGGTAAAGTTAGGAACGGACGTGATTGCCCCACCCGGGCCACACACAGTAACTCCCAGGCTACCATCCAATCTAACAAAGTAATCGCCCCGGAGTGAGATGAAACCCATTCCGCAAGGTTCCAATTAAACCTCTTACCCAGGTCCTCTCGAGCTCCAAGTGTAACACGTGGAGCCCAATTTCTCATAGAGCGCGTATTCAGCAATCATCATTTCGGTAGAAACGTACGCACCAACGGCTATTCGAGAAATATACCAACTCGATATTGGGAATATTACTACCGCATCAATTATTCCATTTAACGTACATATTAACGAATTGGTTCCGCAGACAGCAGGCGTTCCCACGGTTGAGAGAGCGGGGCCTCGGTTTCCCGCACTAGTCACCCACGTTACTCCGTGTTTATTTATCACCTCGTTCATTAGATCGAACATGACACTGTAGTAAACGCAATACCGTCAAAATGCAAATATCACACTTTTAGCGAGGTTACAAGAATATTCATCTTACCCGCTCTTCGTCCAATGAGCGTGCTCACCGTAACTCATGTTTATCACATCGCATTTGAGTTCGACAATTTTAATCATCTAGTGAGAAAAGAATTTGTATAACACGATTAAGCAGAACTTTCCGTTTACTTAAAAATGTGCGTATGCTATCTTGCGATTGCAATGCTGTCACAAAATTCACACAATTATCACTGAAAATTGCGGAATTTGGTCCAAATCTATGTGAAAGAGTACAACCGCATATCAAATACAAAAATTAACAAGCTTACCGCTCGCACTATTGCAGCGTTTGTCTCCATTGTGTTTATCCTCATGTCGCTTATATTTATCGATACGATTTGGGCTCCGGGCGCAACTCCATTCTTCTCGGGAATATTTGGAAAGCAAGCCGCTGCAATGCTGGCCACGTGGGTTCCATGACCGGCTGCAACGTAACGTGAATCACAATTCAATTCGATCCAAGAAAGAGAGCTAAGTTATAATCGGAGCAGTTAAAACTTACAACTCATGCTCACAATTTCCAGCAAGTTGCCATCATCATGAATATTCACCGAATAATTGAGCATATCTAAAATGCAATGTCATTGTTATACCAAAACAAAGGACTGTTCACACACACAGCATGAGAGATTTGAAGAGACAAATCAGACCTGATTTTGTCAGCGTAGCGTATTCTTGCTTCTCAGAATAGTTCCCCAGCAAATGACACGAGTTAAGATCTCCAACTTCGCTCGTGTCAACCACAGCCCTATTTAGATCAATATTAGTTTTGAATGTCACATTAATATCGATAAAGTATCGCGTGTTTACGCCAACACCTCCAAGTTTCTCCGTCGTGGAACACGACGCAGTCGTACACTGCGCCGGTATCATCGTATTTCTTTTCCAGCAGTTGCAAAACCTCAATTTGCGCCTCGTAGTCTTCCTTTTCCAGTTTCTGTTCCTAATCAAATAGCAATAAAAAAAATATGAACAAAACGAAAACAGATATAAATGTTGTTACGTGTATATGTACCGATAAGGAGGTTTGGTTTGCATTTGCCGCTTCTCGTTCCTGCAGTTTCCTCGAACTATCAGCAAGAGAGGCTTTGTAACCAAAATCCCATAATTTCTCCTTTCGTTCTTTCTGGATCATATATAAACAAGAGAGATGAAATCACATATAGAGTAAATACTACTTACATAATAAAGTATTCGTCACCAAACCTGAATTCTCTCCTTCAGTCCTTTTGGGTACAATTCAAACGCATTTTTCATTCCTATATGAAATTTCCCGGAAGGATTTGTCCATGTCCCAGGTATCTAAATAAATAGAAATTGAACAATTTCTCATTTAGAACCACATCTTCCTGCATTAACATCATGAAATCACGTGGATTTCTGGAGGAATTGCAACAACAAACCTTGAGGACACGTCCAGTCAATCCAGATATTTTACCATCCTGATCAGCTTCAACAATTGTTGATGTATCAACATCTCCAGCCCCACTTGCATCAATCCGTTCAATAACTTTCGGCGTTCCAACACTTGTAACCTGTAGATCATATTCAACAATATTGGATTTCAACTGCTGATTATAGTATATAAACCACAAAACATGAAAATTGTACTTGTAATCCTGCTGCACCAGGGTCCACTCCTGAGTCCAAAATAGCGATTTTCACTCCACGGCCATCATAATCAGGGTAATGACTTAGAAAAGACAAAACTCCCGTCTCCTTTTTCGGCAATAAGGCCCACACAGGATAATCAACGTCCATGCTTAGCAAATTTCGAGCGAAAGTCCTATCTTGAGTCCTATAAGTCTTTCTGTGAAATAAATGCTACGGCGATGGGCGTGGCTTTACGACGTGCCTATGACGTCAGCGCAGGTCGCGGCGCCCTCCTCTCCAGGCCATGCCAATGGAACTCGCTTTTTCGTAAACCAATCAAGGACGACCGCAGCCTGATGACGTAACAATACGTTTTTAGGTCGGCGACGAAGGCAGCCTGAAGACGTCATAACAGTGTTAAGTTGGTAAAATACTCCTACGGTGCTACCTTGTTATACATGTATCTTGCTCTCCTCTTCGTTTCGCGCGACTATTTGAAAAATATTTAACATTTTCGCAATGTCGGAAAGCCATTTTGTACCTGGAACACCATATTTCTGCGTAGATGATCATGGATCCGATGGCAGAGTGCCAAGTATTCCTGGACAATATCCGGGTGAATATTTATTTCCAATGTTTTATTTCGAATTGATCGACAAAAAAAACAACGTTCCATTAATTGATTTAAAATTTAAAATTGGTCAATGGCCGACAAGAATCGAACAGCAGTTCGGATCAAGGTGTACCGTTCATCGAGATCGAAAATTCGCCTATCCAAACATCGCCAAAAGTGATTTCTGTTCAAAATTGTGAAATTTTGCAACTTCCAGCACCAACAGTTATTTCATCGATTTCCGGTATCAATGGTGTAATTGGAACACTTTTTTTGTAAATATTTCTAATATATTTGTTGCTACGCAGTAGAACCTTGGACCAAAGTTGAACAGTGTGTACCAAAGATTCCTCCACAATTTCCAGAAAAGGCTGTTAATAAAGAAGAAAATACAATAAAGTTAAACATCAGATATGCTGCAAAAAAGGTGGTCTCATTTGAACGTTCAATTTCCGAACAACAAAGAAGAGCTGCAACTGTGAATAATAATCCCAAGGGTTCGACATCAAGTCGAATAAACTGGTTCTCAGAATTTGATTCTCATTTCGATGACAATTGTTACAATTAATAACTGTATTGTGCCTTATTTATTAAAGTGGTGTCTATTTGTCTGTCAAATGCTGACTGTTTTTTATGAATAAAAAATGCTTTCAACCATTTGTGTGATTGAATTTGAAATGAAATTTATTTGCCACACATCAAATGCGCAAAAACAGTTATCAGGAAACTTGTGTAGTTTACTGGAAGATCCTTCACTCATAAGCAAACAACAGAAATTCGTCTATTTATTGCCAGCCAGTATCAGTTCAAACACTGAGCCAAACTTCAGGACAAGATTACCAATTCCTACGATCATAATTAACCATTATCAGGTTTCTCAATTCCGGCTCGCACAGTTGCCGAAACGTGTTGTTACATCAAGGTGTACTTTGAAAGCAACTTGCATCCTGGACAGAAACAATTCCTTGATATCCACAAGTGCAAACATACATTTCCCCATCTCACCAGTGCAAACACATAGCAATCAACGCAGCACGTGATCGAGCGCTTCTTCTTATTTCTGTCAAGGTTGCAATTAATCTATCGCAAAATCTTATCTTTAAGACAATATGGCAACCAAAATCCTAGTCAATATAAAAGAGGAGATATATCATAGAATGGTAACAGTAGGTGTTGTCTGACTTCCAAGATGCAATTCCGTCTGGCAGTTTTGTCTTTTGCGGTCCTAGTGGGCCTATCCACAGCCATTGATTACTCAACGTAAACATCCTAGTATATCATATTGAAAGCATGCATTTACCTATTATCATATAATATTATTCTCTCGAACATAGCCATCAGGTTATTGGAGTCCTTCCTACCAATGGCGCAGGACTTAAGGCCTTGTATGCTTTGGAATCGGACGAATCATACCTGGTTAGCTTCCAAAACAAACAATTCCTTTTAACAATATGTTTATCTTGCAAACATGATGGATTGTTTTGCAAAATACTATAGCTGGATTTCTGGAACCATCCAGTGAATGCATACACCACTGTGTACATCCATGTAAGACCAGAACAGTCAAACCAAGTTAGATTGTTCCTTGAGCAACACAATATGCCCTACTTTGTCAGACACAGCAACCTTCAAAGGTACTATTTTCAATAACATCTTCGGTTTTGACATTATTGAATTTTGCTGTATGCCTCCTTGCAGAGCTATTGATGACTTCATGACAGTTAACGTGCCTAAAGTTCGCCCAGTTGCAAAAGCTGGTGAAGATTTTGCTCTGGACGTCTACCACACTTTAGATGAAGTAATTATATACCCATGTTTTAAGCATATAAATGCTTATATGTTTCAAATTTTACTGAAACCATTGTCATCGATTAGATTAACGCATTCTACGATGACCTAGTTGCAGAGTTTCCAGGTGAAATTTCAGTAGAAGATATTGGAGCTACTCTTGAAGGAAGACAATTGAGAGTTCTCAAGGTAAATATAGATTTCAGACCTCCAAATAAGCTTTGGAAATGTTGGTGTCTATTGGGCCAGATGGAAAACCGAACAAATGTCTAATTTCAGATCGGATCTGGAGACAAGCCCATCATATTCATTGAAGGTGGAATTCATGCCAGAGAATGGATTGCTCCAGCTGTTATCCTCTACTTTATCAAAAACGTATGCAACATTTATATGAATGGGAAAAAATTATCAATTCCATCTACAATTAACCAAATCGCATTTTTCATTAATTGCCTTCATTCTATTATCGTTTGAAATCTGCTTATCGAATGTGTACAACAAGTTAGTTGAAACCCAATATTTACAATTTGGTGTCTCTTCCTCTTGTGCAAACCATACACTACAGCTCGTTTACAACACTATTGGAGATCCAGACATCGGAAACATCCGAGGCGCGTACAACTGGCACTTTTTGACTAACACCAACCCTGATGGTTACGCATTCACATTTTCAAATGTAAGTCCCTAGATCTCCCCCAGAAATTAATCCATTTCCTACTAAAATTCTAAAAAACAAACAAACAGGACCGACTCTGGAGAAAGAACCGAAACCCAAATCCTGAAGGAAATTGTCATGGCGTCGACGTGAACCGAAATTTCGGCGCAGGATTTGGAGGCACGCAAAGATCGAGAAACGTACTATAATTGCATTTCATGTATTTGCGATTATTAATATTTATTACTGTATATTAGGAGAGGGATCCAGCAATTCTGCATGCTCTGAATCATATCACGGTGTCAGCGCATTTTCCGAACTGGAATCGCAACACTTGCGCGATTACATTACCGGCATTGCTTCCGAAGTAGACCTCTACATTGGTTTCCACTCATACAGTCAGCTTTGGATGTATCCTTACGGCTACACTGACCAACTACCTTCAAATGCAGCTAATTTGGTAAAGACCAAAGCATCCATTTCTGAGACTTAAATCAAATCTAATTGTAATGTCCTTTTGGGTGAATGAATATTATAGGATCGGCTTGCCAAGGCTGCAGTTGATGCCCTGTTTGCAGTTCATGGCACAGAATACATCTACGGACCATGTTACACCACAATCTGTAAGCGAATTGCTTAGGTATACTATTAATTGCTACTATTATTACTACTACTAACAGGATGTTTGCTTGTCTACAGACCCCGCAAGTGGCATTACTATTGACTGGATATACGATGGTGCTGGAATTCAGACAGTCTTCACCCCTGAGCTCAGAGACACTGGTACTTTTGGATTCCTCCTACCGGCTAGAGAGATTATCCCAACTTCAGAAGAGACATGGGCGGCCACAAAAGCCATCATTGAACTCCTCTAATTTTCCCAATGTCCTTGTACAATGCATAGAGACAATAAAGCTATAGCTGTTTAAAATTTGTTTTTGTCTTAAATTCTTATGAAATGCAGCTCACACTAGCAGGATAGTCACCTTCCTCAGATACTGTTATAATGCAAATCCAATCCTTATTTTATACTGTACATAAGAAATGCGAGTAAATTTTCTTAAAATATAAATTATTCACTTCCAACAGTGACCGTTTATCAAAAAGGGAATTACTTTAGGCAATAAAATGTTTCATATGGGAACGTTTGAAACAGAATGTTTAGCTCATTGGAAATGGGAAATACAAAATATGTAGTTTTGTCATCACATTTCCAACAATAAGCGTTTACGTGCAGAAATTACAATTTGAACTTATTCAAATAATGTGGAAAGTATTAATACAAATTAAGTAGAAAACAAATCTTCAGTACGTTTTCATGTGCACTAAGTGACCTGACTGGCATTTACAAAATTGCGATCGTTGAAAGTTTCTTTTTGCTCCTAAACATTTTAGCTTGGAAATTCTTGTCCGTTATTGGATTTTAGACAATTGCAGTTTTTAAAATAACATTACCAATCCATAATATAGTATGTATTTTGAAAGTGTTGTTATCTTGCATAATGTTTTGAATAGATGACAAGATATAAAATGCATTGTTGTTGCGTAAGAAAAGTTGAGCAAATCATCGTAATTTTATCGAAAAAATTTCAATATTGCAGATTAGACAACATAATCTAAGAATAGATAAGGCCATAATTGCTATATACTACTTCAAATACTATATTCATAAAAAACCCTGTCAAAGTCACAATATAGTTATTCGTATCGAGGTGAATGTTATATAAAAAAACTAAAAAGATATTTACAAACCCTATAAAACAGAATAAAGATACTAAATTTAGATATAGAAACATGTTATCAGAACACACTTCCATCACGCAACAATTAAGCTTGCTGCAATACATCCAATAAATTTCACCGCATTGCATGAGAGAAGTATTATCTTTATTTTTCTGGAAGTCTCCAAATTCCAATATCTTCGATATCATACAGAACCTTTGATGTTGATATATATATTTAAAGTTCTAAGGTAGTTGTCACCAGATTCACAATTGCATCCTTGCACGTGCATCTAATCTGAGATCGTGATCCGGCACAAGGTACAAGCTAATCAGTGCAAAAGTACATTTACCTATATAAGCCCAAGGGAAATGTTCAGTTGGTTTAATAATCTGTGTGAGGTTTGATCAGAATGTACCATCAAGTTGTTATTGCGCTTCTTCTGGCCGTAGCGGCCTCGCATGTCGAGGGAAGGGACTACACAAAGTATGCTTACACCGAAACCAATTTTTTAAATAAATAATATTAACATTTAAGCAATCCTGGTTTGTGTTTCTGAAACAGCTACAAGGTCATTGGAGTATTACCTACTTCTGAAATTGGCCTACGCGTTCTGAAAGAACTTGGCGAAGCCCACAGCTTTGAGGTATGTGCAAGCATACAAATAATTAATAATGCCACACTGTAAAAGGTTTTCAACTGTTTTTCCTTTCCTTTAAACAGCTAGACTTCTGGAATGACCCGCGCACTGTGTACAAGACAGTGTACATAAATGTTCCTCCCAAATCCCAAGCCGGTGTTGAGAAGATTCTGAAAGCGAATCGTCTGCCGCACTTTGTTCGTCACAGCAACCTCCAAAAGTATATTTTATCCGCAGTAAAACAGCAAAGTAATGAGGCGAAGAATAATAACCAAAACACTGTACAAACAGGACCCTTGACGAAAACCGCCAGAGCATCTTAACCCAGCCTCGCAAACCTTTCCGCGCTGCCGCAGCTTTCCAAGAAGATGTCTACCACACTCTGGATGAGGTATCTTTCACTTATCACTTTTGTTCCGCAAGATTTCTTCCCTTCACAGAAACGTGTCTAATAAGTTACCAAAACTCTTTCTTAGATCAATGCATACTTGGATGCCCTTGAGCAGGAAAATCCTGGTTCAGTTAGCGTAGAGGATATAGGAACTACTTTCGAAGGCAGGCCACAGAGGGTTATCAAGGTACATACATTACATGTGGCACAAAAGTGCTACTTGAATTAACTGCTATGGAAGAGTTTTCATGTTATTTCACCATCGTTGAGTAGCTGCTCAATTCTGGCAAGCCGATAGTGTTCATTGAATCCGGTGTTCATGCTCGCGAATGGATCGCTCCAGCAACTTCTCTGTATTTCTTGAAACATGCAAGTTTTCATTCTTAACATTAATTCTCCTTCAAAAGTGGCAAACTAATGTTGTTTCTTATATCGACTGTATAGTTGATTGAAGGCAGAGATGCAGACTTCACTCAGTACAAAGCAAACTACGAATGGCACTTCCTGATTAACACCAACCCTGATGGCTATGCCTACACTTGGACTGACGTAAACTAATCTACAATTTCTATCATCTCAATGTTACCAAATAACGCAATAGAACCTAGAACCAAAAAATACCATTTCCATTCTTCCGTTAAACTGGCAATAGTTTTTTGCTAGCGTGATTCGTGCTTATCACTTTGTATTTGTTGAATATCAGTACTTTGGATTTGATTTTAAAGATTCTTGACATTTAACAGCTACGAATTTAGACATTATCACAAGCTTTTCAATGTTCTTATTTAAGGATCGTCTATGGCGCAAAAATCGTCAAACATTTCCAGGCGCCTCATGCTTGGGTGCTGATGTTAACCGCAATGCTGACTCCAACTTTGGAGGTGAAAACAGCTTTTCAGTTTCATTTTAATTAAAGCCGTACAGATCATTTTAATATAAGCTGATAAATAGGCGAAGGATCCAGCAACGTAGTCTGCTCCGAAACCTACCACGGCCCAAGTGCCTTCTCGGAGAAGGAATCCATAGGCCTCCGTGATTACACCGAGCGCAACGCTGCCAGAATTAAAAATGGGATTTACATCTCTTTCCACTCCTACAGCCAATTGTGGATGTTCCCTTACGGATACACCTCATCACGTCCGGCTGATTACCAGAATTTGGTTAGCACATTACATTACATATCTCCCACAATTACGTACTTTAATGTCTATAACATCATCAATTTTGTATTTACTTGCACAGAATCGACTGGCCGGATTAGCAGTGGATGCCATCTTTAGTTACAGTGGAACAGTGTACGAATATGGACCAATTGCAACAACCATCTGTAAGTAGTCTTCAGTTACAAAGTTGTTCAATGTGATAGCTGCTGTGTGTCTTATATTCCCACCTCTTTTTCAACATTCTTTAACGGGCCGATTTTACGTTTCAATTTTACAGTAATCAAATAATAATTATGCATTTTTTTTCTTTCAGATGTTGCAAGTGGAGGAACCATCGACTGGGCTTATGATGCTTTGGGAATTACGAACATCTGGACTGCTGAGCTGCCAGATAGAGGACTTTATGGATTTGAGCTGCCTGCAAGGTTCATTGTGCCCACCAGCCAAGAAACCTGGCAAGGAGTTAAAGCTACATTAGATAACCTGTAAAAATACCGTTGGATCATTGAATAAAACATTATATGCTATATTTCTCAAAGTGTAACGGCAAATAAAAAAACCGCACTATCTCTCTACTAAAATCGATTAAGACATATGTAATGTATATTTTAGATTTTTCTGCTACAGCAAAGAAACAAGTTAAAAAATATGAAAGTACCACGAAACTAAACAGTTCTTTATATGAATATGTATTCATGGGAGTGGTGGTTTTCAGCATTTTCTAATAGTGTACTTTTGTTTTAAATTTTCTAAGAAGTATAAGCAATTATAATTTCCAATATGGGGTAAGAGTGTCCTTTGTTTAAATTGTGTCCTTGTGTTTTAAATTTTCTATAATATGGAGCAAATAATTTCCAACATGTCATTGTGTATTTATGTTTTAAATTGGTTATCTTGCTTCAATTGACAAAGATTTGCTTCTGATTACAATTATATATTATAAGAGATACTATGTACTTAGATAGGTCATTTATAAATGACATTGAGGCGAATTGACCTGATGGCAAATAGCATGGAGGCCACTTAGCGGTGGCATATCCGCATCGGCAAGCTGTCGCGATCGCGTGAAAACACTTCGTTCAATTTCGTCAATTTCTTTTCAAGCGATGAAAAATATTGCTTTATAATTAGCTATTTATTTCAAACGATCGCAAGTGGAGTACTAGCACTCAAAGCACATCTTTATATTGTAAATGGAAAGCTCGACAGAAAGCCTAGACGTTACGACTGCATCGGAAAGCGGCGATCACAGTATTCATATTTTGGGTAAATTCTCGTTAAAAATGGTTAAATAACGAAGGAAAAAGACGAAAGATGTTTACCATTTGTTCGTACAGGTTCCGGATTGCCACTTTCACCGTTGGGGCTTCCTAGTTTACCTAGTGGAAGCGGTATGCAAAAGCGACGAAGGTACGCATCACTTTCCCATTCGTGTTGCACGGCCGTCGATTGTGGCGCAATACTTTGTCACGTGGCTCAAAGGGCGGACCTTAGCAAGTGCGCAACGAAGTTGCGCGCAATTTGTTGCAACGCAATAACCTTGCAATGCAAGAATTTAGGCCTCACGACAAATTCGTAATTTTGAAACTATCGAATCGAGACCTGTCCAATTTAACACAAGCCAAGGGAATAAAAAAAATGCATTACTTTTTGCTTGTAGATACATAGAATTTGTACACTAACATGAATTATGAGGGTTATGATATCAGTTCATCAAGATCCATCAAACGCAAGAAGTTCGATGACGAGTTGGTGGAAAGCAGTTTGATAAAATCTAGCCGTGGCCGGCCACTGTCCACTTCTTCGCACGGTGGACAATCTTCGCCGTACCTCATAGGAGAAACTCATCTTCTGGAACAAGCATTAGGAACTCACACCGAAAGAAAGAAGGTTAATTGCTGAATGTTTCCGTCAGTTAAATGCAGATCAACTTCAATTGTATGATTTTCTTTGCAGCCATCAAAGTCGTCCAAACGACCAAAGAAATCAAAGGTTAATTATATTTATTACACCCTATCGAATTACCTATATTGTATTTTGAAATGAATAAAGTATTTCACGTAGACTTAAAATATTACACCCATATATCCAAAAGTTGCACATAAAACGATAAAAAACATTTCACATGAACAAAACATTGATACCCATTAAATCCCCATAAACACAACGTTAGGCATTCAATGCAAGAACGCAGAAATCTGGAAATGAAGAATCTCAAAGTTCCGTAACTATTAAATATCTCATTAAAGTGCAGAGTATAATTACGGAATTAAATTCTCACCATGGTAGTAAGACAACATAATATCATATTTCATTGTATAATTTTGCATTGTAAATATCTACCATTTGCCGTTGTGTGTAATTGTAGAGTTCGCACAGTTCATCCGGTAAAGATGTCGGAAGATGGAAGCCCACGGACGATTTGGCCCTTGTTACCGCAATTCAACAGGTGCAGTACAGAGGCAGAGTTGCGATCGCAGAAACCTGCACAAGCACGACATCAATTCGGATATATAAATATTTGATTGCAGACAAACGACTTGATGGTTGTGTATCAAGGAGTTAAATTCACTTGCAAATTCACCCTGCAAGATATTCAAGAGCGATGGTACAGCCTACTGTACAATCCCGTCATTTCAAAGTGAGCGCATTTGCAATGACGGCGATAACTACTTTGATAATTAATTACGTTTTACGGTTTAAATTGTTCAGAATGGCTGTGGCAGCCATGAAACAATTACACCCGGAGGTGGTCGCAGCTGTGCAAAGTAAAGCATTGTTCAGTGAAGAAGAGGAAGAATTGATAGCAAAAGTTTCCATTGCAACTGTAACTTCAGTTCCATTCTATATTTTTAATAACTCTTTGTCATTATCCTAGTGTGCTCAATAAATGTCAGTATTTTAATCGCAAACCTAACCGTTTTCGTAGGCGCCCGAGATGAATCAGCCAGGTATTGAAGTTTTCCAAGAACTTCTTAATCAAAATCAGGAAGTTTTCTATTACACTCGCACGGCCAAGTCTCTTTTGAACCATTGGCTATTATTAAAACAGTACCATCTTTTAGCAGACCAGATCAGTAAGTTAATGGCTGTTATTTTGTTCTGCTGAAATATTCATTTAAACCTTAACTAAAATTTTTATTGCCAGTTCAACCTATTCCGAAAGGAGAACACATAATAAGTTTCTCAGATTGCGAGGAGCAGATAAATGACAATGAATTGCAGTGCGTAAAATTTTACATTTTGTCATTTTTTCTGTCCTGCAAAAAGAAATGCATAATAAAAACATTATTTTTACATTTTAAGGGAGCCAACAGATGAAGTTACGGAGCACGGTTAGTTATAGTCATTTATATTATTGGTTATACTGTCGAAATGCAGTTATTGGATCAACTTTACTATTGAATGCATATTTTAGAACTGGCGGTTGCAGATAGGAAAGTTAAAAAGGAAATTCGCACGTTGGAAAACGAACTGCAAAAATTTCAAATCCTCGTTCAAGTTGATAGTGTAACCGGTATTAGTCCACCAGATTTTGATACTCAGACATTGGCTGTGCTTCGAGGAAGATTGGTTAGATACCTGATGAGATCTCGAGAAGTAAATATCAAATTAAGTCCTTGTACTGATCGTTACAACACTTAGCCGAAGAAATATAATCGTAAGCAATTGTTTTAGATTACATTGGGTAGGTCAACGAAGGACAACAACATAGATGTGGACTTAACTCGGGAAGGACCCGCTTGGAAAATATCCAGGAGGCAAGGGCTGATTAAATTGCGAAACAATGGCGATTTCTATCTTGCCAATGAAGGCAAAAGGCCTTTTTACATCGATGGCCAACCGTTACTCACTGGCAACAAACTAAAGCTGAATAACAACTCTGTAGTGGAGGTTAAAACAAAATGTGCAATGGTTTTGGCTCAAATGCCCAACTGCATAATTCGTTTTGCTTTCAGATTTCAGGACTGAGGTTCATTTTCCTTATCAACCAAGATCTTATCAATAACATCAGAACAGACCCGCCAAGACCTGGAATTTAGCAGAAATTTTGTTCTTTCACACTTGATGGTATGTTACATTTTAAGTATATTATATATTCAGTTTACTGTTTTCACTAATAAAATGTGGAACATTATTATTTTGCATTTTTGTAAAGCATAATTTGAGATTCAAGTTGAATACTGGAATACTAACACGCGTAATACTAGTCAATACAATGAGCACGGGACAAAATCTTTTCGAAAATGTACTTACAGTTAATATGCGTGTACAACTTCTGTCAATCACATATTTTCTTGTATTAAGGTCCATGTTCCGTCTTCCGTTAATTGCACTTGAGGCCCCAGAATGGCCATCCCCTTCCTCATGTCCTCTACGAGGTACCTAATATAAATGGAATACAAATCAATATGAATAACTTGTCTTTTACAAGTTTTGGCTTCTAAAATGGGCTTCTTAATAATGTCATTCATTGTTTGCACTAATTAAAGAGAATGCAACAATTTCTAGGGCTTCCAGATTTGTGATTTCAAAACAGAAATCTGAGAAATCAGGAATTTAAATTCCTGAGATCTTAACCATGTTTGACTACTTGCTAAATTTTCGGAAAACCCATCTAAAAGGAACCATTATGAAATTGTGAAACGATAAAGTTCTGACGGCACATCACCTTTTGCTCACATCGACCAGATCATCTTTCGTAACCGCGAACAAGCTATTCCGGTACTGTTGTTTGATATCATCTGTTATCCAGTTCAGGAATTGGTCGTTACCCTTTTGTCCGGGAGCATCGGGACTATCCATCTGATTTGAAAGGAGCATATTTAAATCTCGTATAGAAACAAATTTCAATACAAGATGCAAACGGTTTACCTCAGAAAATACTGACAGTTTAGCTTCATCCAAATCAACCTGTGAGAAATTGCCACCGATGGCCCATTCGGTAGCCTTGTCAAACGTATGAAAAGTGTCCGCACATTTTGGATCCCTTCGGTAAACATGCAAGTTATCCCAGCAAATAAGCGGCAATTACGTCTATTTTAAATACAGCCGACTTTTACCTGTACGAGTAGAAAGAGAATATACCACTCCTCGAAACTAGCGCGCCGCCACCGTACGCACCACCTTTTTCCCTGCGATAATCAACATTGGTCAATGCCATGTGGTACAATCGGTTTTCAATACCCGATCTCACCTGATTTCTCGATGAAGGTATTTTGCTGATAATAGCCGGGATAAGATCTTCAAGCTGCAAGGAAAAAAGTGAAATGTTGTTGTCGGTATAAATTTTATCCACGATTATTGCTTACGCACGCTGCAAAATCTTGGTGCGCGAAAGCCACAGCGGGAATGCATTTGCTCGTGTAGTAGCAAGGAAACGGCAACACGTGATGACTTCGGCAACTAACGGGACGGTAATCTCCTCCCTGATAACCAATAATTGTTTTGCATACACCGGATACATTAAACAATGCATCAGAAATGATGATTGTATAAAACCTTGAATATCGTCGATGAACTCTGTGACTTGCAAGACAGAGAATTCGCAAATCTTCCTACCGATGTCTGAACTCGTGACAAAGATTTCGGTATGGCATTCACAGCAATGCTAAATTTCAATACAAAATATGAATGAACTTGAAAACTAGCACAATAATCACAATTTTTATTTTACCAATTAACACGTAGACTCACCGTAAAGACGCATTTCGAAGAATGTCTTCACTCATTTCCTGTAACTGGTTGGCAACAGATCCGACATTCCCCAAATTGCTGGCTAAATTCTTCAATTGCATCACCTGGAGTAAATAAAACGAATAGGATTGAATTGATACTTACGTTGTAACACCTCAAGCTGAATATTTAAGTTAAATGTGTACCGATTGCATGCCAGAATAGCATTCCTTCACGGCTGCGCTTGATGTAAGCGTACTCGCTGCTCTGGAAATTGCATACAGATGACCAGAATTTGAAAGACCGGCTGCCATGTCAGACGCGAGAGTTGTGATGAGCGTAGTCAATCTTGATTTGTCCCGCAAATTAGCCCTATAAATGAACAGTAACCATTAATGCTGACAAGAAATTTCTGTTCGCCACATTTTGAAATCAACACCGCAAACATCTGCAATTCACCTGCAAAATATCTCGGTCCATAACCCAAGCATGTCGTCTAAATTTCTCTCCAAACAATATGAAGATAACACTATTCCCTCTTCGTACTCGTTGCAATTAGATGGATTTTCCGAGATGAAAACTGACGCGTTCAGTCCTCCGGTTCTCATATCAATCTCATGCGCAAGCTGCACGTGATTCTTCTCACCAGCTCCCATCCTATTGTATTTAAATTTCGTCGTTACGAGACTTCTCGATTTTTCCACCATGTATAATTACAACTTTTCTTACCGAGTCAAAGCGAAGCAAAGCAACGGCAACAAGGCTTTTTGCTCGGGTTCCATATTTTTCAGACTGATTGCGGAGCGGAAATAAACAACTCCGTTCGTTTGCTGCGGACTAAGCTGCATCTTCACTCCTCCTGAAGTTCCAGTAGAAATTAACAAGCATCCAAGGTTACAAAACTAAAAACAGACAAACAATTCTAGTTTCATGCCTAAATTAACCACTTCCAATTCGGTAGGCTTAATCTTCTTGTCGACATCTGACAATTGTAAAGTAGGCAAACACGATACATCCTCTTCTTCATTTTGATTCTTCTCCAATTCAATACCTAGGAAGACAACCATCATCAAAACAAATCTAAATACAAAAATAAAAAAATGTAATAGTACAATTAAGCATACCTAATTTGTAGATATTGGACTTGTCCGCTTCCGTTAACCCCTTTAGTTTTGCCGACAAAATTTCTTGTTCTTTTTGCTGCCTCTGAATCTCGTAGTTCTCGTTGGGACTCATTGTCAAAGTCAAATTATGCATATTATCCTTTGAACATAAAAACGCATCCAAATTAGAGCAATGTACAAATAAGAAGCAAAAATCCAATCAAAAAGTTACCGCACCGTAAAATATTCCTTTACTTTACTTTGCAAATAATAATGGTCTTCCAAGTAACTCTTCCTGAAATGTATGATTTGGCTATTTACTTTCAAAGGAAGCACCGGATCCCCATCGTGGTTCCACGAAGGCATAAGTGCCTGGATTCAGAAGCACGTCCATGTATCTAATAACAATTTAACCCTTTGAATACTTAACATGAGACATAAGATACCAAAAGTGTGTGCAGTCCAAAGTGAGCTTTCTGATGTTTCATCGACAACTCCACATTATGCAAAACTGCATCAACTCTCTCTGCTGGAATGCCGTTCCTGAAACAAATTACTTGGAGCATCAGAAATAATTACCATTTAAATTCATTCAGTAGCATAATTGCTATTGTGAACAAATAATTTTACCTGACAACCTCGGCAAATGTTTTGGAAATAATATTTATCACTTTTGGAACGTCCTCGTTGGAAACTCCCTTCAGACCAACCGAGAATACAGTTTCTTTCGTGTCTTGACTAAAACTGTACGTTAAATCTACATTAATAAATTTTTAACGCAAGTGTGATCTGCGTCAATTTTAGTACCCTGTCATTGGGGAGTATCCTGAACCAATATTCGGCTCAATAAGGGCCTTATAAAAAGGAGAATTTGGTCCTTGCACAAGTAACTCGGATAGAAGTTGTTGCGTACAACATTCAAGAACATCCGTGTTGCTGAGGAAAAAACATTTAGGTAGTCACTTTTAGGAAATGACTAAGTAAAGATTTTTAACTGAACAATAATAATATAAAGGAATGAAAAGTACCTGCCCAGCAAATAATTTACAGACACCATTGTCTGCTTATCTGGATTTGGAGACATCGGATCCGGACAACACGTTACATGAGCTCGTCTCTAATTTCCCCAAAATAAACACCATTTAAAATTGAAACGTTTCCATTTTCCTGAATATCAGAACCTTCTTACAGGCGTTGTCCAACGAGGTTCCATTGGCACGCTTGTGTTCGGTTGCATCCTTTTGAACTTCCTTAAAATTACGTCATCGACTATTTCCAGGTGCGATTTCAAAGGAAAGTTTCCATAGGTGAAAAATCTGTTTTACGATCAAAACATTTCAAGTCAGACAGTGTCTACAAAATAAAATTGCCTGCAACAGAAACTTACAGCTTACAATTTAACATTTAACTACCAATTAATTTTTATAAATCACGAATTTCCAGTTAAAATAATGCAGTAAATATTAGATGGAAACACCTGGCGTTACTTGGATGATAATGGACATCGTGAAACTCTTTCAATCGCTCCCATGTAAGATCAGGAATACAATGTGGATCTCCACCAAATACGTAAGAGTACGTGTGGCTTGGCAGCAGAAGATTTTGTACCGCTTGACAAAATACACGTTCTGAATCGGCCTGAAACCAATAGAAATTTTTGCGGCGATGAACACGAAAAATGCGAGTGGTCCATATTATCATATTACAAATGCTCCTTTCATCTCGTTGAAAACAACGCCTTTTATTATAATTGGGGAAGATTTATCCTTCACATTCTCATGTTCCAAACGCCAACCTTCTTGGCTATAAAAAGTGCCGACAAACAAAATTACAATCGTAAACCAGCATTTTAACGAGACTATTGAATTCAAAAAATGACAACGTACAGAAAATCCAGGTGACGCAATCTAGGGAAGAATGTAGCATCCAAATAAACTCGCATCAGATTTTCAAAATCTTTCGTGTTTTGCGTAGAGAATGGATAAACTGTGAAGTCATTGCCTATAAAACAAAAAAACAGGGCTGTTAAGATTTAATTACTGCATTACAAAAATGCAAAACGAGTTTTGCTACAAAATAATCTGGAAATTAATGATTTTGCCATGTTTTCTTTACAAGGACATATCCTACCTGTGAAGGCATTCATGAAGGTGGACATGGATCGGTTCAGCATTTTAAAGAACGGGTCTCTGCAAGGATATTTTTCTGAACCACACAACGTTGTATGTTCCAAGATATGGGGTACTCCTGTGCTTTCCAAAGCAGGGGTACGGAAACCAACACTGCATGTAATGCACAAACAGCAAATTTGCTAGATTAAAATTATTAGCAATTTGTATACGTATTAGACCTCATTGTTTTAATTACTTGAACCATGTTCTTAATTATAGTATTGTTCTAAACACCGCGATTACTGTGAATCCAAGACTATACAGACCGAAATTTTTAAATGATATTTTCTAAATTACATGAACCTCTTGCATGAACTTAATTCAAATTTGTTGATTTATTGCACATGGACAACTGCTCTGTCAACTGCAACAACATCTTGAATGTCAAATGACTAATGGTCATGTCAGTTAAGACCTTGGATATTTGCAAGAGATATTTGTCTCTAATGGCCAGGACAAAAGATAATAACAAGCAAATGTATCCTTGAAAACATGTTTTCATTTCAAATATTTCCATGTAGGTTATACCCAAAGAGATTGTCGCCATCGTCTCTAGCAATGTGAAGGTAATCTGCTCCTGTTGCTTCATGTGACAATCTGACAGCAGTCAAGCATAGCTCTGGCACATCTTCTACCTGATTAATTTAAATGTTCAATATGAATTGCATCAGACTATAATCAACACTTTATTTTTCACTTGGTAAAAGAATTACCTATGTATACTTTAATTCTGACGGATTTTTAGTATCTTTTAAGCATTTTTCAACGTACTTAATCTCGTATACACGTACCGTTTTCACTTTAAACCCGTGAATTTTGGTTCCAACAGTCAATTCTGTAAAGCTCGCGGCAGAATATTTTAATTTTCTTTGCCACGGTCTAAAAATGTCAAATAGGCATCCATTCCTCGTTATTTTTGTAGACTTTGTTGCAAATATTTTAAAGATATACTTACATTTTTCGGTTTAATAAATGGAATAGTTTGCACGGTTCCAATTTAAACAGGCGCTGCATCTTATACCACGTGCACCTTCGTTGGATAAAATGCACAGATTGAATGAATACATAGAGATGGAGATAATGCGCTAAACCAAGGCGCTAAACAGCACTGTGACGTCACGAAAAATATTTCACCAATCGAACGCGAGCTCCAACATTTAGTAGCCAATCGGAAGACAACGCTATGACGCAGTCTATGTTTATTTACGGACTATACCCATTACTCAGGGGGAGCTCGTTCCCTCTTCCCGCCGAAATGGATTGTCCCGTGACGTCATTACGCATTACGGAGCATTTTCGAATGTCGAATATCGAACTACAGTGCGGTTCAACGTAAGTGTATACTAAAAGTTAGCAAATAGTAGGAGCGTTTTTCCCTAATTTGTGATGGTTTTACAATTTTTATTGAGCTGTATTCGTGCGAGTTCAAAGAAAGTAGTGCCAATCCAGTTCTACTTGTAATATTCCTATGTGATTTATCGATAATATCGTATCGCGGATGAATATAAAGCGTGCAATCAGTTCTTTCACATAATTGTGTCGTCTCGAACGCAGTTCAGCAGGCTACATACGTCTAAAAACACCAACAAATGCCAATATGTAGTGAAGTAATGGAAGTGCATTTAAGTTTTTTAATAAGCTTGTTTTCAAAGTGCATCAGTGCATTTTGCTATTTTGTTGAGCGACGTTCCTGCTGAAATCGGTAAGACTTGTTCATTGTACTGTACTCTACTCTGCTAAATGCTACTAATAAGCCATGACTAAACAACCGTGAATACGTTTTAATCGCCGTACAATTTCATAAGCAGAAGAACTTCAAAACGACTCGTTGCTGCAGATTTGCTTTCAATTTTTTCGTGCAACCTATAGTGCGGTTCAACATAAGTCTATATGAAAAGTTAGCAAGAAGTAGGAGCGTTATACCACGGCGTGATGGTTTTACAATTTTTATGGAGCTGTATTCGTGCGAGTTCAAAGAAAGTAGTGCCAATCCAGTTCTTGTAATATTCCTATGTGATTTATCGATAATATCGTATCGCGGATGGATATAAAGCGTGTAATCAGTTCTTTCACACAAATTATGACGCTTCTGCTCTTTGGACGTTTAGTATACTTATGTTGAACCGCACTATAGGTACGACGCTCGTACTATTTGCTAACTTTTAGCATACACTTGTGTTGAACCGCGCTACACTTTGTAAGTTTTGTTATGCAACTATTCATCTTGAAAAACTTTTCGTGTTCCTTCTCCTTTTGAATTTTATGTATTGGACATTTGCTTACAAATAGACATTTTAACAACTATAACTAATATTTCTTACTTTTTTCCGATAGGATTCCCTGAATGCATCATGTGCAAGCAAATAGGAAACAGAAGAGTGTGCTGCTTTCAATACTTGTAAATTAATATATTTTGTATCTTTCATGAGTTTAAAGTACCGATATGAAAATGTATGTTTATGTACATTAAAGTGATCAAATAACCCTGGGGATATCTCGGGGGCAATGCGCGGTGTCCAAGCTGACTATGATAATGATGTTATCCATGCGAGTTATAATAGGCTGGGTCCTGGTTTTCATGGTGGCCACAGGCGGCGCTGTTACTGTGGGAGCAGTGGCGCCATCTAGTGTCCGTACGGACCCTATATAAAGAAAACGTAGGTTTGGACCTGCGCAGGTCCAAACCTGAAGTTGAAGTGACTACGTTTTCCTGAAAGCTCCAGGTACCCGAGTTCGAATGCACAAAACCCCTCAAAAACAAATTTCCTAAAAACGTTATACGTATAACGTTCTATTTTCCAAAAGTCAAAAA